>JEMP01000025.1:1474115-1702656 GCA_000738655.1 Venturia pyrina ICMP 11032 | reverse complement strand
GAAGGAGGTTTTAAGTAAGTCCTAATCGTACTACTCCTATCTATTAAGACCTCGAATATCTTTATAAATATTAGTATAGTAGTTAATTATTAATCCTCGATACTTCTAAATATCCTTTTCAATTTCGAATACTTCGTACTATTCCTCTAATTAGATGAGGAATATAGATATATTCTTCCTACTAAAGATATAGCTATAAGGAAGAATTAGGTTCTTAGGATCGTAACGAACCTAGCCTATACCGCTCTTAGTATAGTTTATTATAGTAAGGATATCCTTATAACTAAACTAGGCACGTTCTAACGTAATATACTATTCTATACTAGTAGTAGTACTAATACTACTATCTTTCCTATTAGTCGTACGTGTGAGAATTATAAGAAGTATAAGAATAGATTAATGTTAAAGATAATCTCTAAGGTCCTCTCTACTGTAAGAAACCTACTATCTATATATATATAGATTATATAATTATGATTACCTAATCCCTTTCTTAAACTCTTCTCCTTTAAGGAATAATCCTAAACCTTATTATAATTACCTCCTCCCCTAAGAGGGCGTCCTCGTACTCGAGGCGGCTGTAAACCGTATATATATAGACTAGTACGTAGGTACGTTACCTAGACCCTTAACTATAAATCACGTTACTTAGACCCTTAACTATAAATCTAATACTTAGACCCTTAACTATAAATCTAGGGAAAGCCACCAAAACTCCTAGGAATTTTCCTATCTTAGGATCTTTCGTAACTCTAGTATAAACATTGTACATCGTAATATAATAATATACGTGTAGTGTACGCGCCTTTATAGAATCCTATAGAAGTACTTTGGAATTATAATAAACTCGTTTACTTCTTCCCTTCTCTTCGTAATAATATTATTATATTCTCGCTAGTACCTTACTAGTACCTTACCTATATACTTAAAACTCCCCTACTCTTACCTTATAATACTATAATAGCTCCTAAGCGCCCCGCCCCTAATACGCTATCGACTCCCCTACCTAAGCGCTCCTAGAAGGTACTAGAGAGGCTTAACTAGGCCTATTACTTACGCTATACGTAGTACGTACTTAAAGATAGTACTACGCTACGTGCTAATTATAATAAGAGTAATACTAAGAAGTACTCTTATTACGCTACTATACGCAAGCTATATACGGACGTAAGTACTCGAATATTTCGCGTATTAGTCGCGCCGGCTAATCGAATATAGATTCCTAGTAAGTATATCTCGGTTATTAATAATATCCGGGAGGAGTATAAGCTCCTAGATAGCGACGATATCCCGCCTACGCTTATCCTACGCCTCGCCGACGTTAATAAGTAGATACGCGCTTATAAGTAGAAGGCCGAGCGCTACGGCGGTACTACGAAGCTAAAGAGTATACTCTACGTTAGTATTACGATACTTAAGGAAGTAAGTAGTATACGAGCTTCTATAGAGTATATAGTAGACTCCTTCCGCTCGGTCGTATATACCCTACGCGTTACTTACGTAATATAGGTACTAACTATCTTATAGAATAATTAGCTACCTCTAGCTCCTCTAGAGAGTAAGGATAAGGAAGAGGAGGATAAACCTCCTATAGAGGATACTAATAATACTAGGGAGTAAGTAGAGTATAGGTTTAGACCGTATTTCGCCTACGCTATAGGTATATTTAGTATACTTAGAGTATAGGCCTCTTACCTACTTATTAGAGTCTAGAGTAAAGGATAAAAAATCCTTTAGGCCTCGTTAGTCTATAGCTTAATAAAAGGCTACTTCTCGGTTACGAGTCTCTTATAATATAATTATAAATTCTCTATCTTAGCTTTCTAGTTATCGCCGAGCCTACGCTTAGCTAGTAATAAGTAGTAGGTTCTTATTCGTTACTATACCTATTTATTACCCTTTTCCCTTAGGTTCTTTTAGAATCTTAGGGTTTTAGGATTTCTTATTTAGGTAGGCCGTAGCCTCGATTCTCCGCGCCGTAGCTTCTAAGGAAGAGGTTACTAATATTTATTATAGTCCTATAAGGATAGGTATAACGATACTAGTATACTCTTCTTATCCGCTACGCCTACGCTTCTTAGTCTCTTCGAATATACGAATTACTCCTCTAGTATTCTTAATATTCTATTCTAGTTCCTAGGAATTATATTCTAGGCCCTAGTCCTTCTAGCGTATATAATACTATATATATCCTTATCGCTTACTTTTCGTAAGTACCTCTTCTACTTCCTACTCTTCTTCTCCTTTAATGATTTCTAGAGGAGGAAGGATTTCTTGTTCGCCTACGCGGCGGTAGTAAGGTTCTAGTAAGGAGATATAGAATACGTTATATATCCTAGTACTACTTAGTATATAGATCCTATATACTTATAGACCTATAGGTTTATCTACTCTAAATAGTCCTATTATACGAGGAGATAGCTTCCTACTTACGCTCTTTAGGCGTAGATTCTTCGTAGAGACTAATACTAAGTTATTCTTATTAAACTTCTTAGGTTAATATTTCTTATTATAGTATTTCGCTTAATTCTCGGATATATCGCGTAGGCGCTACTCTAGCTCCTTTCGTACGATATAAATACGCTAAATTCTTTCTTTTACCTCTAGTACCTCCCCTTTAGAGGTACTATCCCTAGTATTAAACCTTATTTTAGGATTATATCCTAAAATAATATAAAATAGAGATAAATCTAGATCGCTTCGATAGCTATTATTATACGCGAACTCTATAATAGGTAGGCGCTTCGCCTACTCTACTTAATACTCTAAGTAGAAAGCTCTTAAATACTCCTATATAGTTTGATTTTATCTTTCTATCTATCTATTAGTCTATAGATAGAAGGCTATACTTAGCTTACGCTTTATCTTCGTATAGTAGTAATATTCTAACTAGAACTCTAAAGTAAATCTAGGATTACGGTTAGAAACTATTCCGTCTAGAAAGCTAAACCTTAAGAACACGTAGTCGAGCAGTAGGTCTATCGTCTATATTATAGTTATTATCTTCTTAATAGCGAAGTATAACGCTATTTTTAAAAACCGATCGATAACTACTAAGATTATATTATACGCGACGCTATCTCGTATACTTAGTAGTACTCTACTTATAAAGTCTAAGGTAATTTCTTTCTAAGGTATATTTAGTACTAGTAATACTTCTATCTTTCTATATAGTAGATATCTTTTTACTTTTATTTTCTAGTAGATGTCGTAGCTTCGTACGTACTCTACGACGTCGCTATCTATACTTTGCTAATAGTATTTGCGTTTAAGTAGTTAGGTTGTTCGTACGACTCTAGAATACCCCGCGTATAGGTTGTTATAGTTACGCCTTAATAGCTTATCGCGTACGGCTTATACTAGAGGTATAAATAGCCAACTTTTAAATATAATTATATTACTCTTAATCTTCTAGTTCTTATTTATCTTCCCGTTTTTAGTACTAGTAATACTTCTATCTTCCTATATAGAAGATATCTTTTTACTTTTATCTTCTAATATATATCGTAGCTTCGTACGTACTCCGCGACGTCGCTATCTATACTTTACTAGTAATATTTACGTTTAAGTAGTTGAGTTGTGCGTATAGTTCTAAAATACCCCGCGTATAGGTCGTTATAGTTACGCCTTAACAGCTCCTCGCGTACGGCTTGTATAGGAGGTATAAATAGCCGATTTTTAAATATAATTAGATTACCCTTAATCTTCTAGTTCTTATTTATCTTCCCGTCGGTAATTCGACGGCGAAGCGACTTACTCTTAGCGCCCCTACGCTAGCTTTTAGTTACTAAACTTTTCGTAGTAGGAGTAAGCTCCTTATAGGCGGATTCTACCGAGAGGGCTAGGATAATATCTATACGGATCGCTATTAATTCCTATACGTCTACCTATTCGATTACTAAGAGTCCTTCCTATAGTATTATATATTATAGCTCTATACTAGTTACGCGTATCTACGTCGTATTCTTTTTACTAGATAGAAGTATATTTATAATATCTTTAGTTAGCTTAAGGGCTAACTTCTTAACTAGTATAGGTAGTATTTTATTTATAGCCCTTATACTATTATCGTAGTCCGTACGTCTCGACGGCGTATCGGCGGGGTTTGTCTTTCCCGTACGATACGTAATAATAAAGTTATAAGTAGATAGTAGTATAGCCTACCTAGCTTACCTACTATTTAACTACTTTACTCTAGCGAAACCCGTAAGATTCTAATAATTAGTTAGAACTTTAACTAGGTTCTTACTCCCCTCGAGGTAGTATCGCTAGTATTTAAACGCCGCTACGATAGCGAGGAGCTCTTAGTTATAAGTCTTATAATTACGTTCGGCGTCGACTAGCTTACGAGACTAGTACGCTACGGGTTACTACTACCCGTTATTTTTATTTAACTAGGATAGGATTACTATAATAGTAAAGACTAACGTATTAGTCTTAACCCTAATCCTTCTCCTAGGATTAAAATATATTAGTATAGGTACCGTCGTAAAGGCTACGATTAGCTTACGAAAAGCTTTATTAGTATCTACTAGCTATAGAAATAGCCTAGCCTTCTTTCTATTCTAGCTTCCTTTTAGTAATACTATTAGGGGTAGCGTATACTTAGAGTATACTTCTATAAAGCGACGGTAAAAGTTATAAAAGCCTAAAAATAATTATAGCTCTATAAAAGTATAAGGTACTAGCTACTTAGTAATTACTTTTACCTTACGAGGGTCTATCGAGACTCTATCGGTACTTATAACGAACCCTAGGAACTCTACCTTCTAATAAAAGAACTTATATTTCTTTAAGTTATAGTATAAGCCGAAAGATATTAGTCTCTCGATTACTTATCGTACGTGCCGCGTATATTCCTCGCGGGACTACGAATATATTATAATATTATTAAGATAAATAATATAAGTAGTATTAACTAACTTACTAAGAGCTTTATTAATATAAGCCTAAAAGGTAGTAGGCGTATTAGCTAAACCGAACGGTATTACTAAATACTTAAAGTATCCGTATCGCGTACGAAACGCCGTCTTCTACTCGTCGCCTCGACGGATACGGATACGATAATAGGTATTCTTAAGATCTAACTTCGTAAAGTACTTATAGCCTTAGAGCCTATCTAGGATCTCCGAGATTAAAGGAAGTAGATAACGGTTCTTAAGAGTTACCGTATTTAGCCTACGGTAATCGACGTATAAGCGTAGGCTACTATCTAGTTTAGGTACGAATAGGATAGGGGAACTAGTAGTACTAGTACTATCCTAGATCTAACTATTCGCCTTCGCTTCGATAATATATTAACGTAGGATCTCTAGTTCTTTAGCTAATAAAGGATAAATTAGGCTATAAGGTAGAGGAGCCGTTATCTTAATCGTATACTCCGCGCCTTTATTAGGTAAGCTTATAGTACCTTCTTTACTAAAGGCCGCCGTTAGATCTAAGATTTTAGGTAGAAGAACTACTATAGGGTTTATCGTAGGCTCCTTACCGTCGTCTTTATCCGGTAGCGTATATACGATAAATAGGTAAGGACTATCCTTCGCCTCTTCCTAAATATCCTCCTATATAAAGAGAGAAAGTATAGCTATAGTAGAGGACGTATCCTTATCGTACTAGAATCGCTAGGTAAGATCCGCCGTATTATATACGATCTTCTACTTATATAATACTAGTATACCTAGTAGTAGAGGTAGACTAACGTAGTTAATCGTATACGCTACGTATTCTCCCTATCTACGCTATCTATACGAATTAACTACTTCCTAAGCAAATTAATAAGCGCTATAATAATAGCTAATATTTCTATTTCCCTATTTAGGTCTAGATAGAAGCTCTACTAGTACGCTTTATAGTCGTATCTCTAGCGTAAGGCTAGGGTCTATTACGGAAATATCCGTACTAGTATCTAGTAAGGTAGATACCTCTAATTTATTTAATATAGATAAGATCTAACCCTTAACCTTAAGAGTAGGTAGTCTTACTACTAGTTTAAGATATCGCGTCGGCTATCCTTCGCCTTCGCTTCGTAGTTATAGCGACTATCCTTCGTCGTCTACTTCCTAGATCCTCCCCTCTACGACTAGGGAGAGGACCCTCGTCCTTTTCCCTAACTACTACTAGCGTTAGAGTTACGATCTACTAGCGCTACGATAGTAGGACTAGATTCTAGATACTTAGTAGTATAATAGCTATACTTATAGTATCTAAAGTATTTAATATAGCTTAGGTCTTAAGCTTTACTTAAGTCGTTCGTATTACCTACGTAACCCCCGCGAGAGGATAATACTCCTCTACTACCTCTTTATCTACCCCTAGGCCTATCCTAGCCCTTAGGCTTCTTAGTATCTTTCGTACTTTCTTCCGTATACTTTCGCTTATTAAAGGAGGATTTTTCGATACGCGTAGCTAGCGAGACTATTACGTCTCGTATAACTAGTATATCTTAGTATTAAAGAATAGTATATCTTATAGACTCGTTAAGCTTAGTCTATAGGTAGGTCCGTCGCTACTCCTACGTATACTCTTCGTTAAGCTAGGTTTCTAGAGAGATAAGATACTAATTAAATTCCTAGGCTAACTACCCTAGCCTTTACCTTACTTCTTTATATAGTTATACTACGCCGAGCTATCGATTCGTAGGGTCTTCGATAAGGTTAAGTAATATATCCTTAAACTACTTCTATATATAATCCTCTATAACTCCTATAGAAGCTAGATTCTGCTATATAGTAGCTAGTATCTAGCGAAGAAATTACGCCGACTATATAATCTTAGCTATATCTCTTTTAAACTTACGTAGCGCTAGGCGAAACGTATTCTTAGCGCCGCGTATCTACTTACGGTATTCTCTAATACCTTTACTATAGTATTCCTTTAGCTTCTCGGGTTAAAGCTCTACCGGGGGACGACCTTTATCGTTACTATCTTTTCGGTTACGACGTGCCTACGCGGTATCGTCGGTAACTAGGGCTTCGAGAGGTTCCTTATCTTCTAGCTCGTTAGCTAGTACTATTAGATTTCGGATAAGAACCTTATTTTCGTATTTAAGACGTTAAAGTTCCTCTACTCTTTTAAGGTATTTATTCCTTTTTATAGCATCTCGTAGCCTCCTCGTAAGAATATCGGTATCGATTCGTTTATGTTCCTCTTATAGGGCTAGGCCTATCTACTCTATAGATAGATCTATACTAAGATCCCTCGTATCCTACGAGTCGGTATCGATATAGCTACCCGGTATTATCGTTTTCTAATCTCGGACCTCTTAGAGAGAGAGATTATAATTATAAGAATTATAAGAAGTATAAGAATAGATTAATATTAAAGATAATCTCTAAGGTTCCTTCCTTACGAGGAACCTGCGACCTATATACGTATAGGTTAGGTAATCTATAATCACCTAATTATCTTCCTAAACTCCTTTCCCTTTAAGGAATAATCCTAAACCTTATTACATAATATATACCGAAGTAACCTCCTAGACTATATTATAATCGTATAGCTTTTTACCTTAATATTTCAATTTCTAGTACTCTCTCTCCCGCTAATTAGTAACACGAGCTCGACGCTTGACAAGGTATTAGTTATCTATATTACTAACTAGATTTTACTATTCGCGAAGGATAGTAAATAGTAAGTTCACTATATATACTCTACTATAATCCTATATATCTTTATCTAAGTTCTACTCGTTCGAATTAGCTTAATCCTAGAGGAGATCTCGCTTACCTAGCTCGCTCCTATTAGATTAGTCTTTAAGTCGAAACTAAGGTCTCTAGTAGAAGCCCTCGTCGATATAATAAATAAGATAACTCTTAATAAGGTTAATAGTATCTAGGTTGGAGTTATAGAGCTTAATCTAAGTATTATCGGATTACTCTTATATTATTTACCTTACGTCCTCGTACTGGCTGAAGTTCAGTTAGCGGAATTCAAAGCGTTACGAGAACTATACTAAGGTAATATACTCTTAAAAACTCTAACTGGTTTTCGCTCGGTCTCTATTAAGTATTAACCTTCTTTAAAATACTAATATTATACTTCGGCCTAAGGTTAGCTTTCTCGCGTTGAGTAGCTAAAGCCGTAATAGAAGCGTCTATCTTTTCCCTTAACTTCTTCTTCTCCTCTTCGCTCCGGTTACGATTCTTTCGGTAACGGCCTATAATTAAGCGTTAAAGATCTAGCTTTTAAAGGGTAAAGGTAATTCTTAGGTTTAGATAGGCAAGTTACCGTAACTAACTATAGCTCGGGGAAAGGAATTAAAGATAGGATAAGGTAATACGAAGACGCCTTTAGTAACCCCTATAGATACCTAGACCTACGATAGGCGCGGCTTAGACCGAGGTCGTATATCTAGTATTACTAGTATATAACGAGCGTATAGTAACGAGACAAGGTTTAGTTTATAGTCTATATTACGGGATTCCGAGGAATAAAACTCTAGCTATCTTGTGCTATTACAGAGGTTGAAATTCATTAATAGTAGGTAGGTATATAATAAGCGATTATAAAAAAAAGAGTTGATGAAAACTTGCACGTTGCGAAGGGAAAATTCACGGGAAATTCTGTTCATGCCTCACTCTAGGAGTTTTGCCAAGACAATTTTTTAGTGCAAAAATAGCTCTCCGCTCCCAGAATCGAACTAGGGACCTTCAGGTACCGACTACTTTGCAAGTAGGGGATTGTAACATTTACAGCCCGACGTGATAAACCAACTACCTATTATCGACATTAGTGTCGGCTCGAATTGCGAAGCGCTGAAGACAACTTACACCAAGCGGAGGTAATTGAAGTTGATGGAAAAATACGGACTAGTGCTATCCATACGCCAACAATGAATCTGAGTGTCGTGCATGAAGTCTCCGCCGTCTACACTTCGCCATTCTTGTGAGATTACGAGAATACAGTTCCAGTTCGTGTGTCCGACGCATGGCCTCTAGACAACAAAATCGAAGTGCGGAGTGGGGACAGAAACACCTGACCTTCATTCTTGGATAATCGAACAGTATGTCGACTCCGACTCCTGCTATCTCTCCAAAAAATGTCGGGAGATAGGAACCGAAATCTAGGAAGATTGTGCATACTTTCAACAGTGCCTGTTCATGGAGAAGGCTTCATGTTTCGGCCGTGTTGCTATGGGTACAAAGAGGCAGGATAACTCGAAGCTGTACGATAACAAAGGGGGTAAAGATAATAGAATGACGATATACACAGAGACGAACGTGGAAACAGTGTCCTAAAGGTATCTTAAATAAGCTGGTGCTTCTGAGTAGAAACTCATAAGACGCCGCGGGTTTGCAATACAACCGTGGCTCTACACAGTACGCGTCGTGGTCTAGGCTGCTTCGCGCGGGTCGCAACTAATTTCTCCCGCTCATCAATCTCTTTCTCCTACACAGTATATACAGTACTGCATACACAAAACCCCTACTCGTTGTAGGCGGCATACAGCCGACCTTTCCATGAAGTTCCGACCTTCCTATTAGAGGGTGCCATCCCTGGATCTTACTGATGATGTATCCCCATTGGCTTTACTAATCCTCCGCGCGGTCGATCAATGTGATCATATCTTCACCCCATGTTTGGACACCTTCGGGCATAGTAAGGAGAACCTGTGTGCTGGGTCTCGACTGACTAGGTATTGGCTCGAACATTTCCACACGGATACACTGATCTTGTTCACTTAGGTGTGGGGTATACACATGAACTTCAGGCATACTTGCCACGCGGGTACACGTATCTATGTGCAAGAGAAGGAGTACGATAAGTTTATTAAGCTCTACAAAGAAAATATGCAGACCATCCAAGTCGGTGACAATTTTGACGGCGAGGATAGCAAGGACGACAGAATTCCAAGATACAGTACGACAAGATTCTGGGCTACGTTGCTGATGGCAAGAAGGAGGGTGCAACTATAGCACTTGGTAGCAATCCAAAAATATTGGTAATGGGTACTTTATCGAGCCTTCCATTTTCACTGACGTCAAGCCTGACATGAGAATTATGCGAGAAGAGATCTTCGGCCTGGCAGTTTGCGTGAGCAATTTTCGAGTTTGGAAGAAGTCATCGAGCTTGCCAATGACACAAAAGATGGCCTCGCTACTGGTAACATACCAAGGATTATGAGCGAGCAGTCTGCGTCACTGGTGCTCTTAGAGCAGGAACGACATGGGTGAACATGTTTGATTTTGTACATTGGTCTATGCCGGTAAGACCTATCCTTGGAGTCAGTTGTCATTCGTCCTCAATACTGCCCGTAAAAAGTTTGGTGTTTTCAAAGAAAGCGGCACCGGCCTTGAGGGCGGTGATGCAGCGTTGGACAACTATACGGAACTCATGATGGTAAGAGCGGTGTTCAGGGTATGTTACCTGTTCCAAATACTGACATGAACAGGTGTATCTTAATATAAGGTAGGCATGGCTCCTATTCCCATTGGACCAACGAAGCCAGTCAGAGCAGGAACTGTCTAGCGGCCAGAGTCGTAGACATAAACAGATGTAGTCAGGTTGAGTATCTTTTTCCATATCTAAAACTCTTGTTTTCTCACTATCAACGTCGGCTGTTCCATTCCAGGTTTGCATGCTCATTCTTCCACGTCTAGTGTTTGTCATGATCTAAACAGCAAGCGTTCAACCAAACTACTCGATGCTTATTTATAAGAGTACAATGTGGATAATTCTCTGACCATCATGTCACCAGTAGCTTCTTCAACAGTCATATTATGAACAAGTCAATTACTCCGCTTCGTGTGTCTGCATATCCCTCTCGATATTGTTGGTCATTGAACGATACGAATTTCACCACTACCTCAAGATGGAATCTCTTTCCACATAGAAACACTCGTTTACTTTCAGATGAGCTTCTATTATATAAACACTCGTGCCCTTTCATCTGGACTATATAGAGACGCCAATCGCCCTTGACGCATTATAGTTTCACCACCTACAGTACGACGCACACCTCGCATCTCACAAGAACCTCTTCACACGACCCGAACCGAATAGCTCCCAACACGACCGAAGGAGAATCCGAGTCACCAAATTTCACAACCAAAGTCACATCGAAACGCGAAGATGTTTGACATGTACGACCGACTGATAGCACATGGAGTGCGAATGGAACCTTGCTGATCGACTAGATCGACTAATCACAGTCCTGCTCGATCACATCGACTTCTTCGAGTACAAAGACTCTCGCAAAAGCGCCCCAAGAACAGCCAAAGTGCTATTAGATCAGATACAACTGGTCTTCGATACTCTTCTCACAACTGAATGTCAGGAGATCATGCACAAGAATGAGAAGAATTACCTTCTCTACTTGGAAATCCGCCAGATCGTCCCCATGGCAGAGGCAATCCTGGACTGCGATGAGAAAGGGGACTGGAAAAGCGTCAGGGAAGCGGCGAGGAAGTGTCGGGAGTGGATTGAGGGATTGCAGTAGGGGTGGAGGATAGAAGTGTGGGAGGAGTACAGAGAGGAAGTTGAAAATATAATTGAATACCGGGTGTACTTTTTTGGAATAACGCATAATTTGAATTATATTTAGCGATCAATTGCAACGTTTCCTGGTAGTCATCATATAGTATCTTTTTGCGCCAACACTATTATTCTCCTTGAAAGTTCTCAGTGCTCACTCATGCTGCCGATGAATTGGCATTCATGGCAAATAAAAGAGGTTAGGCGTGGTTTCAATCTGAAATTTCCAAGAGCATTTCGGTCGCTGAATCCATTCACTTTACACGATATTGCTGACTCTCATCGATAAGGCGCCTGGAGATAGTGGGGAAATTCGCGAAGGTAAGAATTGGCCTCGTCTCTCAGTCTCGAGGGCGGTAGATTCCTGCATTGGTTTGTAATGATAATCTTCAACCTAGAAGTACGTTCTTCGTGGTCGTCATCAATGTTTGACGAACTTTCTATCCACCATCGAGATTCTTGACGATTTCCTCATTCAGGCGGCATCCCAAGCGAAGTGCAACACAAGGAAAGCATACCTGGACACCACGACGCCACCGCCTACACTCTTTCTCGAATGACATTGTGCTGCTGCACTTCTAAATCCTGTTTTCGATTTCAATATTTATGCCAGTCGTACCTCAAGAGATGGGGAACGTCTTGGTTCGCAACGAGTAGGTAGCAGCACTCGCTTTCCCCTCACCGTGATCTACCGACACTACTCCTTTTCCGAGTGCAGCCTGAATTGAGAGCACAGGTTCTCAAACAAGGGTATCTGACTTCACTATTTCTTCGACGCAACGAGATAACTCGAACCTTTGACGCTGATGGAGAAGCGTGACAGCGAAGCCAACAGGATACGCGAAGTGCATTATTTTTACTTCAATTAGTATAATACACAGTAGTTCTACCGTGCCAAAGTTTCTTAAATAGTGACGACGATCATAATGATTGCCATCAGCAAAGTTTTGATATTGAAGCACTTACTGGCCACTTAGATTTGTTAAAGCTATTCAATCAACAATAAATTTTTATTGTTGATTTGGCCAATGGGATTGTTGAAGGAACTGCCCGGACTCGACATGCAAACTGGAAGCATCATATATCCACGCGTCCAAAGAAGTAACGTCGTCACAAAAGCGGTGCTTGTTCCCTTCTTAGTAACGTTGCACGAGCAGTATTGCTGTAGCTGGTATCAAACTACATTGAGGGAGGATTACAAGCACTTTTCTACTAGTTCGTAGACATTCTGGCGTTCGAATTGAATAGTGAGTTTGTGGCGGTCCTGGTCCCATTGGTGCTCGAGACCATTGATACCGGCCGAACCATGGGGATTAAGAAAGTGGGATGATGATGAAGGGATAGAGAAAGTGTGTGTGCCTGTGGGCTTATCGTGCTTCTGGTTCTCGTGATCCAGCCAGCACGCGTCGATCCTGGAAGAGACGCGTCAAACTCCAAACTCCAACTTCAACAATCTCTTCCAACCAACAATAATGGCATTGCTTGTCGATAAACACCGGCCACGATCAATAGATGCCCTCTCTTACCATCCAGATCTTTCAGAGCGGCTAAGAGCACTTGTATGTTCGTTCCTTACTGTATTCGACAAGTAGCAGCTGATCCATACTCCAGGCTCAAAGCGGCGACTTTCCCCATCTCCTCGTCTACGGTCCCTCCGGCGCCGGCAAGAAAACAAGAATCGTCGCTACCCTCAAAGAGCTCTACGGTCCCGGTGTCGAAAGGATCAAAATCGACTCCCGTGTCTTCCAAACAACCTCCAATCGCAAACTCGAATTCAACGTTGTAGCCTCCGTATATCATCTCGAAATCACGCCCAGCGATGTCGGAAATTACGATAGGGTGGTCATTCAAGACTTACTGAAAGAGGTGGCACAGACACAGCAGGTTGATTTGAGTGCGAAGCAGAGGTTCAAGGTTGTGGTTATAAATGAGGCGGATCAGTTGTCAAGAGACGCGCAGGCTGCGCTAAGACGGACGATGGAGAAATATTCAAGTAATGTAAGATTGATCTTACTGGCAAACTCAACGGCGAATATCATTGCTCCAATTCGATCGAGAACGCTTCTGATTCGCGTTGCTGCACCGAGTGAGGACGAAATATGCAAAGCGTTGGCGAAAGTCGGAAAGGCTGAGCGATTCCAACCAGTGGAACCACTGAACAGGAGGATTGCAGCAGACAGTGGCAGAAATCTGCGAAAAGCATTACTGATGTTCGAGGCTGTTTACGCCCAAAAGTATGCCACAATTCGGTTCCCCTACGACCTGGCAACGATTGCTGACAACCCTCCAGCGAGAAAGTAACCGAGAAAACACCCATCCCACCCCCCGACTGGGAGGCCCTAATCGAACAAATCGCAGAAGATATCATAGCAGTCCACACGCCAGCACGAATCCTCGAAGTACGAAGTAAACTCTACGATCTGCTTTCGCACTGCATACCTGCCACAATAATTCTGAAAACACTTACATTCAAGTTGGTGGCGCATCCCAAGGTTGAAGCGGAGTTGAAAACGGACATTGTCAAATGGGCTGCGTTCTACGAGCATAGGATCAGGAATGGCAGCGTGAGATTTTTCAAAAGAAGTCGTGACGCAAGATCTGGCTAATTGTATCTGCAGAAAGTTATCTTCCATTTGGAAGCGTTTGTCTGTAAGTTCATGAGGATTAGCGAATGGTAAGCACGTCTAAATTTATATATGCTTCAAGTTCGCTAAGCTAACTCTCTTCTCAGTCATAGCATGGGTATTGATTACTAGAAATTTTCCATAGTATATGCATGTGAAGGCGTCTTAAGCGGGATCTTTGGGACCCAGGGCGTTGACACCAGATATACGAGTCCTGCAACCCCGTGAGTGGCCTTATGCTCTTGCTCTAGAGTAGAGTTTCATGCCGTATATTGACAATGAATTAATGATTTTCACACGTCAAGGTTTTTCGCGTGAATGGTCGTTCGACAATTGTGAAGATGTTTGATATACGCATTTATCACGGAGTTCCAATCAATACTCGTAGATTCTGACCTGCTTTGCCATGGCACAAGTATACATCAGTATCGGTGTAGTATTCTCCAGATCAGCACTTATGGACATGAGTGACTTTAGGTGAGGAAGACTGCAATTGACAGACGATTCCTTATTATCGAAAACACTCTTTTTTACAGGCGTCCGATCACTTGGTGGTGTTGTCCAAAGCGGACAAGCACAAGAGAGTAAGGTGCCATACCATCATTAGGCATGTACTTTATCGTATTTTGAGGTTAGTGGCTACATAAATTGGAACGGGCCCGGGTAGGAGGACTTTCATGGATCCTACGAGTATTTACCATCAATGTCAGATGCCTCATGGATGTACAGAGTTGTTTCGCGCTCAGGATGGTCATAGTGGGGCAAAGGGGTGTCGAGTTTGTTGGGTTTGGTGACCTCTGAGGGTTCCTTTTAAGGCAGCTTCATTCGCATCCACGTAAGGTGAAGCTCAAGACGCCCCATGCGCCAGTACTACCGTGGATCATTCAGTAGTCCTTCATAGCCATAACCATTTTTACCAGCCTCATTCCATAATGTAGCAGAGTACATCGTGGGAAGAAGAAATCTAAGAAGCAGGAGCGGCACCACCACGTCCAGCACCACGGCCGAAGCCACCACGGAAACCTGGCTCGAAACCACCTGGAGCACCACCGCCCTCCTTGTCGTCTCTTCTCCTGTATCCGTCGCGCTCACCGCGAGGACCACCACGGCCACCTTGGCGACGGTCACGGTCGTCACCACCGAGCATGCCGCGTGGTGGGGCGTGGGATCGCTGGGTCTTGATATGTGTCTGGGGAACGATCTCGGCTGGGAGGTGGAGCCATTCGCGGAGGTAATCGAGACCTTCTGGGGTCAAGGTGTAGTAGTACCATTGCCATGAGAACTGGGTCTTGACATAGCCGCGGGAGTCGAGAGATTGGAGAGCTTTGATGACCTGGGAGATTCATTAGAATAATGCTTGAGAGTGGATTGTGCAGATCGAGCGTACGTAGAGGTTCTTGGTTTCAATCTGCTGGTGCTGGGGCAGGTTGTAGTCCTTCTTTGCGACACAGACACCCTCTGCATATGAGATTAGCAAATATTCCATTATTTTTGGCTCAAAGTGGGCATACCACGGAAGAGGTACTCATGGATCTTCTTGCGGTCGGCCTTTGGGATAAGCCTGGTCTTGTTAGCTGTGCGCAATCAACTGTTTGCGTGCATACATACATTTTGGCGGTGTTGGTCGTCTCGGAGGTTGAGTGGTCGAAGTTCGCAGCGGTCGACAATATCGAACTTCCAGTGTGCAGTTTGGCGGAGAATTCCGTGTCTTGGCCTTACACGTGATTCATATGGCCCGAGCTCAGATCTCATCTTCAACCACCAAGTCGACTTCACTACAAGGATTCCACTGAAGCCTTCAATTCCTGTTCCACATAATAACAAAAAACAAACCATACCAAAATGGCGCCTCAAATGATCAACGTCCTTCTCACCACCTTCCCAGGCTTGGGTCTCCCCTCTACTCTGTCCCTCCCAGTCCCATGCACATCAACAGTAGGCGACGTCGAGAAGCGTATATCAGAACGACTCCCAGCCGCTGCCTCAAATCTCACCCTCACAACCACATCAAACAAGATTCTATCTACGCGGCGGTCGGAACCAATAACTTCTCTCCTCGGCACTCCAGAAGATGAATTCCTCCCTCTACGTCTCAGCGCGGGACTATGTGGTGGCAAAGGTGGTTTCGGCGCCCAACTTCGCGCAGCGGGCGGGCGTATGACTAAGAAGAAGAAAGGAGGACCAACCCTCAATTCAAATCGCGACATTAATGGCCGTCGACTCCGCGTCAACGCAGAAGCAAAGGCGCTGGCAGAACACATTGCGATAAAACCGGGCATGGATGCTAAGGAGAAGGACGAGCGTCGGAAACGGTGGCATGATATCATTGTGACTTCTGAGGCTAAGGCGGACGAACTCGAGAACAAGCGACCGGGACGATTAGATGGTGCGTGGGTTGAGGCGAAAGAGGAGGCAAGTGAGAAGACTAGGGAGGCTGTCATTGCGGCCATGAAAGCGGGAAATATTAAGGATTTGATGCGAGAGAGTGATGCATCGGGGACTGGCTCTGAGGGGAGCGAGGGGAGCGAGAGCGACGAGGCTGGTCCTGTGAAGGCTTCGGGCTCAACGAAATCAATCGCAAAACCAGTCTCATTCTTTGGCTGGGACGAAGAAATGAGTGATAGCGAAGACGAGGAAGATGAGGAGGGAAAGCCAGAGGAGGAAGAAGCTCCGGCCCCCATTTCTAGCAAAGGGAAAGGAAAGGCCAAAGCATAAGACGATGGATTGACATGAGCATTTTGCATGGGTTTGGCGTTCGGCGATTCGATTAGGTATGTATACCCCACCCAAGTTGTGAATAGCAGGATATTTTACAAACATCTCTTTTCGAAGTTTTTGCAATAAGGTGTTCACCACCGTTCAACCCTCTCGCGAGCGATATCAATATCTTGCAGAGCCAGATAAATTGGTATCTGATTGTTGTGGGTTCCGTTGTTGACATGTATCATCTATTTCTCTTTCAAGGGCATTAACTATGATAGAGCCCGCGCTGTTTGGCTGATGATATATCTATCCATGGGATCAATGTCGATGTTGATCCTCGGTCTCAGTACTTTATTCTGCAGCGGGTTAAAATCTTCCCCCGAGATGATTGCCGAACGCATTCTGTTGTTGAGTAGGCGACTTGGACGAGAAAACATGAAGCGTATCAAGATCTCGTCCAAATTATCTCTTTCTTGATTCTCTACGTTCCAAGAAAGGGATCTTCTTATACTTACGGCCATCTAGGGACTATGTCAAAGCGGCCGTCTTCTGATGATGGAAAGAGAAGAAGCATCGTCCAGGTGGATATAAAAGTCTTTGACAGAGGTAGCTTGTCAATTTTAGAAAACGATGCACTAAAACAAGAATGACAGTGTGGAAACGGATCAATCTCAAACCTTACTGCCAATCTGCAGTTCAAGGTTTGAAAGAACAATACTAAGGAAGTGCTGGCAATGCCCCTCGATATCTGTAATCATCAAGATGAAGCTAGAATTAGGTGATGGCGATGAAGTAGGCGTTGGTAACGATATCAAATATCAAGCATTCCCGTTCCCATTCCTCGAAAAACAGAAAAGAACCTTGAAGCATTCCCTAGCTCCATACTTCTTGAAGCTAAAACATGAAAATCGCCGCTGATCCAGAAACTCCTGAAGTGGTTGATTTGACGAACTAAGTATCATTTGCTCTTTTCCGGCAGGTGTATAGGAGCCTTTTATGAGCAATCATGGGTACACAGGGATTTATGGTCCTGTCTTCTATTGACTTTGGCTTTGGAAGCCTGGGGAGCCATACACGTCTCAAAACACCAGGAGATTGATGGAGAAAGCACGACACGGAATCAAAAGAAAGCAATGAGCTGGCCCGTCCTATCCAAATCCTTTCAAGTCTTAATCCCATGCTTGTTGCGAAGTTGACAGTGTAGACAGGTGGTCAGAATCTCATAGAGACGTTCCGACCAAAACAGCACTAATAGAAACCTTCTCTACACTCCTCAGCGATCATATTAACACGGGTCATACTTCTCCAATGTCCTCCGAAAACACCAAACAGCCTGCGAAACGATCTAAAGCAATGTGAAAGAGAGTAAAACTTGTCAACGCACATGCTTGATCGTTTCGGATGCTGGAAAATATCCTCTTGCTATTCCACTTTACAGATCGTGTCGTGCTATTTACCGCCTTCGTAAGCCATGTCACCGCTAATAGTCAGCTAGCTTGTGCATATCAATTTCCAGCTACTCTATTTTTGTTGCTAGGAAGCTATAAAAGTCACGATGAGGTCGATGAACAAAGACGAGCAAATAGTGGAATGATCTACAAGTACTGTTGTGTCTGATGTATCTAGAGGACATGTCATTCGTTCGCAAGTGGAATGCCCTCGTTACAGTCAGAAAACAGCGTCTCCCAGTACTTCCACAAGAATTCTTTTATATTCTTTGATAGAACGACAGTGGTGATGATCATCATCCCTTGATGAGTATCATAGAAGTCGCAGACATTGATAATGACCTCAGCGACTAAACTAAGAAGCTTGCAGTGACAACAGGAATGAGCGCAGCGAGCCAGACATCATGATCAACCGCCATTCCAGAGAGATTCTCAATACCTATTGTGGAGCTGCTCTGTGCAACTTTGTCAACTACTTATACGCCAGGCTGTCTTCATCTTTCGCGGTACCTACTATCCAATTCAATGTAAGCCGTGTCGAAGCATTAACAGTCATCGGACAATAACAAACATGTCCACGATCTATTCAACACAATCTACAGAATTCTCAAATTATATCCAATCTCAAACTTTACATGTTCCCTCACCTGACTTTCCTCTTCTTAGCCCCCTCCCTCATGCTCATAACAAGCACACAACAAGTATATTCCCAAAGCGTAATCAAAATTTGAATCGCCAGCACAAACACCCTCCCCAAATTATCCCAGCTCGAAATACCCGGCTTCTTACCCCTCATGAACTTGGCATCCACAACCTTCCACGGCACACTGCCCCCAAGTTTTCTCCCCACAGCCACGCCGCTTGAAAACCCGTCTTCGTGGAAGCCGTAGTTGGTCCAGGCCCCACAGTACCAGATGCCCCTCTCTCCCTGAATCTCTTGGAGGCGATCCTGGGCGCGGACGGCGGCAGCGTTGTAAAGGGGGTGGCTGTACTCGATCTTGGCTTGGGTCAGGGAGGGTCTGGGGGCATGGGGTGGGTTCATTGTTACTAGCACGTTGCCGAATTTGGACGTGGGTGTGTGTTGAAGGATATTCATGTTGTAAGTCAACGCAACCGTTTGTAGTGCACCTGCAGGTGACGCTGCTGCTTTTATCGAGTTTCGACGTTTGGTTGGCGACGAAGTTGTCAGATAATTCCATGCTGACCATGCGACTTTTCGTTTCGGGAGGAGAGAGGCGTCAGAATGGAGGTAGACTGTATTTGGTGTCGTGTGGAATTCGCCCAGGATTTCTCGTTCGAGTTTGGAGGCGGTTTTGGAAATGAGGGTATGTGCTTGATCGCCGTGACAGGCGAGAATCACTTCGTCGAAATGTGCCTTTTCTCCATTCTTGAATTGAAGGGTTGTACCCCAGACTGGGTCGCCGTAAACTGAATATACAGGGTGTGAGAGATGAACGTTTTCTTGGGCAAATTTGGCCATCAAGGCGTCGATGTATTGTTTTGAGCCGCCGGGTATTGTTAGCCAATCTGGACGCTTGGCTATTGTGTTTAGAAGATGATGGTTCCACATGAAGCGGACGAGCGTTACAGCTGGGAATTCCAGGGCGCATTTATCGGCACCAGTACTCCATACAGACGCAGTCATGGGGATGAGGTAGTCGTCGCGGAAAACATCTGAGTAGCCTTCCTTCCGGAGGTACTCCCCTATACTCATCTCGTTTTCGGAGCTATTTTCGTCTGATAAAAGATCCAGGGCAAATTGGTTGAACCGAACGATATCGAAAATCATTCTCCAGAAAGTAGGTCGAAAGAGGTTGCGTTTTTGAGCAAAAATAGATCTCAGTGAAGTGCCTGACCATTCGAAGGCTCCCTGATCCCGGGTGATTCCGAAGGTCATTGCCGTTGGTACTGTCTTCACCCCGAGCTCCTTTAAGAATGGTATAAAATTTGCTGGGGATTTGTTAGATGTTGCATCTGATGGGGGTCGGATAGCCTACGGTATGTAGCAGTATTCATGACAATAAAGCCAGTATCAACCATGGTCGTCTTCCCTTCGTGTTTGAAAGGAAGAGTGTTGGTATGTCCACCCAAACGATCTGCCGCTTCATACAGATGAACATCATGACCAGTATTTCGTAGAGAATATAGAGCTCCCAACCCCGAAACGCCACTACCAACAATGGCTATTCTCTTCAACCTGTTCGCAGGAGTTTGAACCAAGGTATGTCCTGGAGCTTCGATGTCAGAGGAAGACATTATACAATTATTGATCTTTGAGATGATAGAAGTGATAAGTACTGAAAGGACAAATGAGTTACTGCTCAGCTATAGCTTTGTGATCGATGACCTCATTAAGGAGGGAAATGAGTTAATGGAACCAGAAAAACGATTGACTCGTGAAAAAGGCACGAGAGGGGAGCGGAAAATGATATTTGTGTATCTATGTTTATTTGAAGCTCTGAGACGGGAATTGTTTCGATGTCGTCGATTCAACCACCCATCATGTGACCATCTCTTCCTCTTGAAGCCTGCAACTGCAACCAGCCTCCCTTGTGCCTCCGTCAGCTCTACATCAACACGTTGTACATACCAGGAAACCGTTTCCGCATCTCAACACCACACTCTCAGGCATACCACGCTGATTGCAGCCGAATTGCACCACACATCGCGATCCCGCCACCGCATAGCTTCTACCTACATCCACCTGCATCGCCATCAGTCCACGACAACTACGATGGCCGACATCCTGGACCAAGAAGCCGGCTCTGAGCTCTTCGCCAGCTACGAAGCCGAACTGAAGCTCGTGCAAGCAGATCTCGCACAACAGCTCGAGCAAATCCCGGAGCTGACAGGTGAACCACGAAAAGCCGCTATTTCAAAAGCCCAGCGCTCCATTGAAGAAGCAAAGGAAATTCTTGACCAAATGCGCATGGAGCAATCAAATGTACCCAAATCGCTTCAACCAAAGATCAAGACACGATTCCGCAATTATCAAACCGATATCGACACCTCGACGCGCAAGTTGACGGGTTTGGAAAACAAACCGAGGTATGGAGGACGGTACACAGATAACCCTGATGCGGGCCCGGGGGATGCACAGTTGGAGCAGCGACAGCAGCTGTTGAGTGGAACGGACAGATTAGAGAGATCTAGCAAGAGACTGCAGGACTCGCATCGCATGGCGCTGGAGACCGAGGACATTGGAAGGAGTACGTTGCAGGATCTGGGAAGGCAGAGAGAGACGATTACGCATACTAGGGATACGCTACTGGAGAGCGAAGGCTATACTGATCGGAGTATCAAGACCTTGAGAGGGATGGCTCGAAGGTATGTTCCGTCGTTCTTTTAGGGATGTTTGGGTAGGTGGTTTACTAATGCGTGGGATAGGATGGCGACAAATCGGATTATAACTATTGCGATCATTACAGTTCTGGTACTGCTGATTATTGCAGTTGTTTGGTCCAAGTTCAAGTAAATTGCTTGACTGATGGGATGTGATTGGAGTATTTTTGGCGTTTTTGGAGTCGCTGACAGCGTTTTCTTCCGCTGTGGCTACGGCATTATACCAGTACGCCTGTATTATGGGCCATATCAAGATCACGTATAGTCATTGCTGTGTTGTAATCCGTTCAATTGTCAGTTGATATGGACTGGCCTGACTTCCAATAGACGAGGTGACATTTGCAATCCTTTCGCCAATTTCGTTGGCCCTAAATGTAGTTGTAAGTACTGACTGGTATGCTATCTGAATTCGCCTGCGAAACAACGAGCTTGGTTTGCTGTACATGGGTGCGACTGTGCACGAGAACGATATGGGAAGGTTAAAAGAGGTATTTACAGGGATCACTTGCCATCTTCAAGATATTTGCTAACTCTTATAACACATATGTAAAGGTGAGGCGATCCAGCATCGTTCAACAGCAATGGATAATAGTAATGATTCTTTTCATCAACGGTCGCAACGATGACATACGTTGCTGAGACGACATCTCAACAAGCACAATTGTTCTTGTTGCACCGCAAGGACTTGGACGAGGCAGCCACTACTTAGTACCAATCAGCCAATGCAGAGTGGTCGGATTGGAAAGCTGCTTTTTACTCCGTAAACCCCTATATTTCTAAGACTTGGTGTTCCTTCCTCGAGCTCAGTACCTATGTGTATGCGTCATTCATATTGCACATGACACGACTAACGGAGAATGATGATCTAGATTGGCTGGATAGTGATAACCATTGGAATTTGGGGTATACAAGTTCTGGTTCTATTTCAATGAAGGAACTAACAAACCATCGATTTCGCATTCAGCCCATGGAGCGTCCATGTGCGCATGTCACAAGATAGGTTATTGAGATCGAAAGCAAAATCGCTGAAGAATTTAGCACAGGATTGCTGTTGACTTGCTCAAAAGCAATGTCGATAGTTCCCATTCGCCACCACTGCTGCTCAAGACTATCATTAGTAAGTGATGTTGATCGTCACTACACAACCGAATTTACAAACCATCCTCCACGATGGACGAAGACGACTTGGCTCAAAAATATCCTGGGCAACTTAGCAGAAGGCGAGTAACTATTAGACGCCTATAAGCACGAATTTAAGGGGTTCACTGGGCGAGTTTTCACCATCAGCCGGAAAGAAGCGAACGAGAAGACCCTGAAGTTTTCGGCGAAGAGCTGAATTCGAAAAGTCTTGCAAGAAAGAAGCAAGAAGCCTTACCTAAAAGTCTGGCGCTCGATGCCCGCCTGTGCTCCCCTTCCCGCCGAAAAAGTAAATCCGGTAGGATTGCAAGCTCCATACCCGCTAAGTCGTCGACATCGATTGTTGTACCTCGGTATGAAGAATGATGAGGGGTACCACCATATAGTTCATCCATCACTCTAAACCTTCGCCTACATTGCTCTATCTCGCTCCAGCTTACCCTCTGTGATATTTCACAATTTTAAATCATCAAAAGCTGTCCCTCAAACGAGTTCCTACAAGTCCAAAGAGAAATTATCACGTCGTCCGGTGTGGGAAGGTAGACGACCAATTTTGGGTCTAGTACAGTATATAACTCCACCTCCTCTACATTCAGGTGAAGAAACAAGCATCTCCGGCGCGCTGTACAGGCTATGGAGTCTGGCTGCGTTAGAATTCTCGAGCAAAGAAATCGGCCCATGTAGGTACGGCTTTGAGCTCTTACTGTGACGATTCGCCTTCGACAGTTGTATAGGAGGACCATCAGCTGATAATGAATTAGATATCGATCGCGGGACTAAGATCACACATTGCCGTCCTATAAGCTCTACGTAGGCGGTGTGTTCAATATCCCATTCTTCAAACTCCGGCAAAAAGACAAAAAAAACATACAGCAGCGGGAATTCGCTGGTGGTCACCCACCCAACTACTACTTCGCCGATATCAAGGTTATCTGTGAGTGAGCGAACGGGGACTCGAGTTCTCTTGATTCTATGGCCGTATGTGCCTGTCGACTTGGTGTTGTTCGTGCTTGTTGTAACGAGAAAGCTGGACAAGGCTAGCACGTGATTGAAATATTATGTTGGGCACCCGTATGACCTGAATTAGGAGGTAGTCTTCCGATGCTCTTATATATCATGAAGTTGAGAAAAGGTCATAACTTTTATTTGATACCGGCTCTAACTCGTCCGAGCTTGAGGATACTAACGAGAAGGTTCAGGAGTAGTCGGGCGAGTCTTCGAATAAACGGGCTAGCCGGGCCATACGGTGAGCAGAGGGATATTTACTAAGGGGGAAAGGGGGGATATGGTAATAAAGGACATTACTAAAGACATGCAAGGCGCGTAGGAGGAATGTGGTTGTGAGGGTAATAGCAGACACGCGTCAAGAACGCGATGAAATGACCCGGAAGAGCCTCGCTTACAGCCTTGGCAGTTACTCAAAACGGAATAAGACACGTGAGCTACGTCATATGCAAGGGCGAACAGGTGGCAGGCGTCAAATGAACAACAAAACCTGCTGGATCGCGACTGCCGATCTCTACATCACCAAGGTTCAAGGCATATATAACGCTTATCCCTGGGACTGATCAACAGGAACAATCATCAACTCCAAGTCATTCCAATCCTCCAATTCTAAACTCACCTCTTAATTACTCCTTTAAC
Source organism: Venturia pyrina ICMP 11032 (assembly GCA_000738655.1). Classification (NCBI taxonomy): domain Eukaryota; kingdom Fungi; phylum Ascomycota; class Dothideomycetes; order Venturiales; family Venturiaceae; genus Venturia; species Venturia pyrina. The sequence continues at coordinate 1,678,286 of JEMP01000025.1, read as the reverse complement.
CTTCCATACAAACACCAAAATGGGTCTCTTCGGCAACAAGAATCCTCCACCACAAACCATCACAACGACTACAACTCACCACCCCGAAAAGCGCTCCTCGGGAATGTTTGGTCGTAACAAATCCGTCTCCCCAGCCACAACCCAGCACACCCAAACCCACCAGGAAAAAAGCGGTCTCTTCGGCTCCAAACGCCGTACAAACTCTGTTTCCCCTCCTCCTGCCACAACCAAGTCTCACCATGGCTCCGGCGGTCTGTTGCACCGCAACAACGAGGACTCCTCTATTACGAATGCCCGCACCCGAGTCATGAATGCTGAGGCTGCGGAACGGGAAGCGGATAAAGCTCTTGTTGCTGCTAGAACGGCTGTGAGACAAGCGAGAGAGGAGGTCAAGCGACTTGAACTTGAGGCTGCGGAGGAGGCGAGGTTGGCGAAGATTAAGCAGGGCCAGGCTGCTAGTTTGGGTAAAAGGGGCAAGGCTCTTGGTCGTAAGTTCGATTACTACCCTAAATGATATTGAATGGAGTAGAAGCTAATGATCTGTGCAGGTCATGACCACGTTTAAGGCTCAAGTTTGGCATTGAGGTGATGAGAAGACGAGTTTCGATACCCTGAAGCAGCGATGATGTGTTTGTATGATTTAGCGAATTGCAGCGAGGAGTTATGGATATTCTGTTTGGATTTTCTTTTTAGAGAAGCATAATCGAGCGTATGAGATTTGTCATGAGAAATTGACTGGACAGGATTTCTTCTGGATGAACTTTGACGTCGGCATTGAACAAAATTGAAGTCTTACTCACAACATCTGTATCCTTGGAACCTTACGCATTGACCAGGTCAGTGCCGGTGAAGTAGTCATCTTTAAACGTGTAGGTTACAAACCTCTTTGAGGTTCATAAGCGATGTGGGATTTGACGCAACAGCGCTCCACTGCTTGTACCAGTGACCAATACTTGATCTCTTACCACGGAACCGGGTATACGGTTTTCGCTCGGTCTTTCACCGGATGCATAAAGTTGTGCGTCAGCTCTGTACTCGTACCTAGCACAGTACTGTGGTAGCTGGGGAAACCACAGTAAGTGCTGTGATTTCGTGGTATCAGATTAATTTATCCCCTCGTCTTGATCCGTGCGGCGGGTACTTACTATGTATTTAGGTATAGTTCAACCAAAGTTGTACACTTCGTTCAATCGGATGTCAAGGACTTTGTTCTTCTCTTCGTTCCCTTCTCAGAAATATGAACTCTTTTCTTATTGTAATTGGTTGGGAGGTAGAAGGATGGGAAAGGACAGGGGTACCGATTAACCTTCATCTTCCATGGGGCCTGATACCACAGTGGACATCTTATCGGGGCCAAGGGTAGGATCGCCATGTGCTGGTACGAGGAATGAAAATCGCGTTAATATAAAGACGCTCAAGTCTTCCTCTTGACTGTTTTGTACCCATACAAAATAAACAGCGACTCACCTTCATTATTATCAAATCAATCAATCCAGAATGCTCATTGTCCACCATCTCCAACGCTCCCAGTCCGAGCGCATAGTCTGGCTCTGCGAAGAACTTCAGATTCCGTATGAGTTGAAAAATTACGCGAGGAGAAAGGACAACCTCTTTGGACCGCCAGAGTACAAGTGCTTGTGAGTCCTCTTTTCCAACTCTGGTAGCTACCAAGAGCTTACACTCACGAAGGCATGCCACAGGCACAGCACCAATAATTCAAGACGGCCCTGTAACACTCGCAGAGTCGGCTGCCATCGCCGAATACATCCTGACCAAATATGGAAAAGGAAAGCTAGTGATTGGACCTGATCAACCAAACTATGCGGAATACCTCTACTGGTTCCATGCATCAAATGGCTCTTTCCAGCCATCAGTGGGTCTTGGCCTTGTTGTTGAGAGCAGCGGGATTCCCGCGGATCACCTCACGGCTCAATATGTCAAACGCAGCCGCGAGAAGTTGTTGAAGATGTTAGATAAGAGGCTGAAGGAGAATGCTTGGTTGGCGGGAGATGAATTTACGGCTGCGGATGTGATGGTCGTGTTCACGCTCAGTACCATGAGACTGTTTGCTCCATATGAGTTGACGGGGTACGATGGTATTTTGGCGTATCTAAAGAGGGTTGGTGACAGGCCGGGGTATAAGAGGGCGATGGAGAAGGGCGATCCAGGATTTGTTCCTATCCTTGGGGCTGAAGCACCAGAGCCCTTGAAGCGGCAGACTTGATGGGATGGTTAAATCTAGTTTTGTGTCGATGGTGTGGTCTCTTTGGGATATAAGGTCAAGCCCGCTCAGTCCAACTCTCCAACGACAGCAAGTTTAGGTACCCATTCAGCTTATGTGTGAAGAGATGCAGCAGTGAATATCTGAGAGGGGGTGATAAGTACTCATAAATTCTCTAATAAAACACAAAGTAATTTCACTGTGAATGTCCTTGCCGGCTTCCTAGCAGAATAATTTAAAAGGGGTTTCTCACTATAGTAGAAGGCTATGGCTATTTTTTCAGAACGACAGCTGAGAATAGCAGTGCCCCGATTGGCCGGGTGGGTGGCTTCGGGTAGAATCGCATGGAGTGGGCAGGTGTGAGAGCCTCAACCCTGATATCTACAATTCAGCATTTGTAACCAGCACTCCAACACCTCTGCCACGTATTATTACTGCGCCTCTACAAACAATCCCCGCTGCGTACATCCTCTCGCCCAATAATGAACTCGACCACCACCGCAGCATTCTCATCTCTCCTCCGTCTCGCCTCTTCCTCCTCCGCCACCACATCAAGACAATGCCCAAGATGCTTTCGTACATTCTCCTCGTCATATAGACCTCTTCGGCAGTCAGCCAAGCGACAGTTGATGACCGAGAGTGCGTATCATCCCAGAACGCTGGATCCCGGGCCGCCTCCACCAAGAAATGCAGGAATACCAGACACTTCGATAGCCGGTGCACCACCTCAACCGAAAAGTCAGTTCTCATGGACGCCGAGCTCGCTCCGAAGCACAGAGAAGAGTTCGATCAGTTTAACAGAAAAGGAGGCACAGAAGAGCAAGCCCGTGGTCTCGGATCCTACACAAGCAAAGCCAGCACCGTCAGCGAGACCAAGGAGTAAACTCCGGCTACGAAAAGCGGCCATGTCGCTCACACCCACGGCTGTCGAACGATTGCGAGAACTATTGGATGACCCAGAACCTAAGCTTATACGAGTGGGTGTGAAGAACAAGGGATGTTCGGGCTCAGCATATCACCTTGAATATGTGGACAAGCCGGGGAAGTTTGACGAACAGGTGGAACAAGATGGTGTTAAGGTTTTGATAGACTCAAAGGCTCTCATGACGATTCTAGGCAGCGAAATGGATTGGGTGGAGGATAAATTGAGCAGTCGGTTTACGTTCAAGAATCCCAACATAAGTAAGTTATGCCAAATGATGGCTTATGATGGAAGCGTGCTAACAACATGATAGCGGAACAATGCGGATGTGGAGAGTCGTTTACAGTTTCATGATACCATTAGAGCACAATCAAGAAGCATAGAGCATAATTATGGCACTCTTTGGAAAAGAGTCAAACACAACTCACGTGCATGTACCCTCCTTATGGCGTTCATTACTCTTCCTGCTCCAAACCCATCCCTCAGCCATGTGTCCGCTTAGAACACGCCGGGTTCGAAATCCACAACTCGAGCAGAAGCCATGATATCGCCTATACTCTTGACAAAGGCCTGGTGGGCTGGGTCCTTCTTCACATAGTAATCACGATCCTCGATATTTTCAAAGTAGACGACGAAACCATGGGTGAGACCGCCCTGGACCTGATCAATTCGGAAATGCAAGGGGGTGTAGACTAGACATACCTCCATGCCTTCGCTGCTGTTGTTCTTGCCTCCAACTGACATCTTGATGTATGGTGTTTTGGTATCTGGGTGAACGCAAGCTTGGGCTAGACCTAGCATTCGATCGCATGCCTTTCACTTGTTAATTGAGATATTGGTAATTGCGGTCAAATCCATTACATCTTTGACCTGCTCGTCTGTTGCCTTTGACTTGAATTCGAAGAGGACGACGTGAACAATTCCTGGGCCAGCCATGATGATGAGTTCTGGGTATCTTGGATTTGCGATTTGATTTGAGTGAGGCAGAGAGAAGTCTGGTTGTTTAGAAGATCTGAGGCGGGGCAAATGTTGTTTGTTTGTGTCAGATCTGAAACGTTATATCCCCTACTCCCTTAGGTACTAGTACTCCATGTCAACCTCGGCGGCCTCATGATTCATTTGTGCAAATGCAACAATGGCTGACCCACCGCCAGAAGAGCTTCTATGGCTGGTAATTCGCTTCACAACCGCTCTCCCAGATCTTCCCTTGAGTATACCTTCACCTCACACCACACCGACGCTCGCCCTCAAGACCCTCATCCGTCCTCATCTGCCACCAGACCTCGCAAACAACCGCCTCCGCCTAATTTTTGGCGGCAAAGTCCTTGAAGATGTCACCTCCCTCTACCAATCGCTACTCCTGAAGAATAGATATCCGCCTCCCCGTCTCCCGCCTCCCCCGAAGACAAGCAATGCCAAAGGCAAACAACCCGTCCGCGATGACACCGGCAAGAAATTTGACAAGGACACAAGAGACAAAATCTACATACATTGTTCCGTAGGCGACGTCTTGACGTCCGAAGATTTGGAGCAGGAATCAATCCGCGCAGCGGAAACACAAGAGAAGCTAGAGGAGGTATATCATGGCAATTCAACACGTTCACGACGCGAATCTACAAATTCGAATTCATCACTCTTACCACGTACGGAACCGACTGGTCCGAGAGGCTTTGATCGGCTTCTGAGTACGGGATTCACACAAGCTGATGTTACTTCTTTGCGGACAACGTTTCTGCACCATTTAAGCCTTACACATACTCCGGATACTATGCCCCATGGACGGGCCTTGTTGGCTCTTGAAGAGCGGTGGCTTGATTCCTCTGGTCCAGACGCGGCAGGTGGGGACGGATTTGACGACGAGGAGAGTAACTCTTTGGATGACATGCTTTGGGGGAACTTGGTGGGCTTCTTTTGGCCACTTGGTGCTCTTGTTTGGGGCGTGAGGGAAGATGGGGTCTGGACGAGAAGGAGAATGTTGTCGGTTGCGACGGGCGTGCTTGTGAACTTTGTATTTGGGTTCGCTAGGTTGAGCAGCGTGAGGGGATGAAAGGTTCTGGTTGATATCATTCAGACCGATCTTGGGGACGCCATGAGAATGGCTCCGATCTGAGCTTCAAGATCCAAAATCTTGGAAAATCAGTAAGGATGTGTTCACCCAAATGAGATAGTACATGTAGGATTATGGCCCAGTTCGTTTATACTTGTGTACTGATAAAGACGCTGCCGATCGGCTGGAAATATCAGCGGAGCTGCCATGCTTCCATCGTACGGGATGGTTTCGAAAGCTGTATTAGATGGTTTCTCTCAACAGGAATCCCAATCCACTTTTCGTGTGGCGTTTTCTCACTTATTTCATAAGACTTCGCCAGCGAGTCTGTCTCTTCAAAGAAGGATGACTCGCAATTACAAACCATTAAGCATCCGTGCGCGTGGGTAGAGACGTTAATCGCAAAGGCTTGTTGGACTGAGAAGGAGTTGTGTGGTAAGATATTGAACGGGGTTTCTGCAGATGGGAAAACCCCGTTGCTGGAAATGTGCCATCGACCAGCGGACAGTGCTTGTGGGGTGCAAGTACTATATATTGCACGCCGGAGGATGAAAACAGGACCAGGTTAACTTTTAAACGTTGAGGCGGGATTGACATACAACCTATGTTGCAGCAAAGAAGCTTGGAAGAAAAATAAATCCATTATCTGTGGATTGGGGTTCCGAAGTATCATCAAACATTCTGGAGAACCGCGACCAGACGACCACCCCCGGTACATGGAAAAGCCTCATGCCCCCAAATCTGTAACCAGCATCCCAATCCTATAGAATCCCATATCCCAACTACCAGTATCGAATCTCTACCCTGATGCACCAATCACATCCCATTATGACACATCCCATACCAAAGCCTCACTTCTTCAACTCATACCATACCCCACCATCACTCACCGCAAACCCACTCACCCCCCACCAACCTCCACAAGAATCTTAACCTGCCCCGCCTTATCCCTAACCAACGTCTCAAACCCCTCCTTCTCCACCTCGTCCAACCGAATCCGTTTCGTAATCATGCCCCCAGGCTCCATCCTCCCCTCACTAATAGCCCGCATAACACTCTCAAAATCTCCATCAACATACGTCGCAATACCGAGATACTTCCTCTCCTTGAAGACCAGCTTATTCGGCTGTATGACGCAGGGTTTCTCCCACACGGCGATGTTGACGATGGTGCCGCGGGCGCGGACGGCGTCGATGGCGGTGTCGAGACCGGATTGGACGCCGGCGGCGTCGAAGACGATGTGGACGCCTTGGTCTTCGCAGAGGTCTAGGCAGGAGGTTACGATGTCTGTGGTTGTGGGGTCGAGGACATGGGTTGCGCCGAAGGAGAGGGCGAAGCGTTTGCGGGCGGGGGAGGGCTCGGAGATGATTATTTTTGTGGCGCCTTTTGCTAGGAGGGTTTGGAGGACTGCTAGGCCGATGGGTCCGCCCTATTTGTGAGGGGGGTTTGTTAGTTGGTTTGCTTGGTGGGAAAAGGGGGAATGGAGGGAAAGGTTGGGGGCTAATGTTCGTTACTGAGAGGTGGGAGATTTGGGTATATTCAATCTGATCTATGGGCAAATAGCAGATTTGAGTATACTCGGATATGCAAATCCACACGAGGATAGAGAGGTAAAGGGGAAAGTGAATAAGGGTGCTCTTACGCCGAGGATGAGCACGCTTTGGCCTGGCTCGAAGCCGGACATATTCACTGCGTGCCAAGCTACGGCGAGGGGTTCTACCAATGCGCCTATCTCGAGGGAGACATTATCGGGGAGGTGGTAGAGGAATGCTTGGTCGAGGACGATGAAGTCTGCTAGGCCGCCGCCGTATCCTATCAAGGACATGTTAGTGACTCCGTTCCGTCTCTCCATTCAAGCTTCTTCTTTGCTTCTTGCTCCATCCAGGACGATTACAGAGTTCGTATGATACACTGTCTTGAGACTCTAGCTCGGCTGCCTTATACACGAAGCTTAGTGCTGGACTCGGAAAGCAGCTAATCTTTGTTGAGAACTTGGAGAAAGTTTTCTGGGCGCAACGGGAGATAGTGAGAGGAAGGTCTCCGAATTCGTAAAAAGGCTGCGAGATGCCGGCAAGATTGACTATATATCCTAGGCGAGAGCGAAAAGAGAAATAGGCCAAGGGTCGATTTGCTGGTTGGAAATTATGGAAAAAACAGAGTGAATAGAGATAACGGAGCCCAAAAAGTGCTAACTCGAACGAGACTTACCACTTAATCCAACGAATCCACCTTTGTAACAGCAGTTTATCTGTCCAGCCTGACACGCCCCACAGGTATTATCATAGATAATTGGTTGAACGACAACACGGTCACCTTTCTTATATTTTGTGACGTCTTCGCCAACAGAATCAACGATACCACTGAACTCGTGGCCGAAAGTCAAAGGAACCTTTTCCTGGGTGATGGGATGGGGAGTGGTAGGACAGAGATTCGGACCGCCTAGGTATTCGTGCAGATCTACAATTGCATTAGCTTCTCCTAGTGGAGTTCAGAGGGCGTGTCGCGGCAAGGCTGATTAACCCCTCCCTGGTGAAAATAAAAAGTGACGTGTCAAGGCAAGGCTGAGAAATGCCAATGATCTTGAGTTTTCAGGGGGGTTTTCTTGGATTAGGATGGAACAGGTGATATGATGGAGGTGGGGATGGATGGTGTACATACCTGTTCCACAGATACCGACCCAGGATGGTTTGATCTGTGCATGTGTTAGCTTATACACTTGATTGTAGGTGAGAGATCTCTTTACCTTCACCTGTCCTTTGCCAACGGCGGGAACGGGGACTTGTTCGTATCGTAGGTCACCTTTACCGTGGAAGCGGACTGCTTTCATTGTTTCTCCCATGTCACCCATCGTGATGATTGTGTCAATGAAGAACTATAGTGAAGATAATGGAAATTTGGAAGATGAAGTCAAGATCGGAGTTGATCCGCGGAAAGAGGGAACATTAAGTATCCAAGAAAGAATCCAAGGCTATTGTCGTGAGATGTAAGAAAACGATACCAAGATCGACCTACCTAGTAACCAAGTAAAGACCCTGATTACCACTCAGCGGAGTCCGAACCATCCGTCATGTAGTGTGGTTTACCCTCTCCACCAGAACAGCGTTACGAATCGCTTGGGAGTGAGGACAGTCGCATGCGATGCATCCCCAGGATAGGAATGGGGTATCCCATAAAGCACCATGGAGGGTGTCCATACTGTAGACATCCGGAAGCCCAACTTCATCGCCGTCGTCCACCAACAACCACTCACCTCCTCCTCCATATCCAACAATGGCGTCTTTGAAAAACGGGAGGCCCAAGCGAGTTCGCGAGAGACCCGTCAGGAGAGTGAGAGGATGTGCTACCTCCTACTGTCTTCCCGGATGTCCTCATCAGGAAGGACGAGGAGGAGATGATCATCTTCCCTTGCTTGCCTTGCTTGCCTTGCTTGCCTTGCCCGCTGCTGAGGCATGCACGCTGTACGTTATCGCGCCGACCCGTTGCATTTGGTCCGTCAGATCCTTGGCCATGAGCCGACGATGAAAGGCGTAGGATAGAAGTAACTCGCCCCTTCATCGGCACGACTGGTCTGCTTGCGTGTCTGTCTCATCTCTCTACGCGAGGCAGAACCCACAGCTGAGAAACGACCACCGGATGGCCTTATACATACTTCCGTTGATGACCATCACCACCTTCGGCTCTCGCTTGGAGAATGCTCCCTGATTCGTGACTTTGGTTCCTGATTCGTACACACGATTGTGCAAAAGGAGCAACGTGCAGAAGTTAGTTCGCGAACCACATACAGGACCAAAGAAACGGTCATGGAGATGTCGCTTGGAAGGAAAAGATCCATCGCTTCCCGTCTTGAGATCCAATGCCAGTGACAATATTACGTGAGACTCAAAGCTCGGAAACTTGAACTTCGAACTGCAGTCGAGCCAACATGGACGAAAGAAAGCAGATGGTCAATCCTAGGCCGTTAAAGCTACTCTCGGCCTCTCAAGAGTCAAAAGCACCCCAGGGCCCCCCCCCCGCCGCACCCAGCGACGCCCATCCCACAAAAATGCCCCTCCACAGTGGTGTCCACAGTGTTGTGCCCTTTGACAATACCTGAAAGTCCAATAGCACTATCAACCAGAGCTAATGACGACAAATTCCCAGTAATATTCTACGTTACAATCACCAGAAATTCATCGATATCCATCTAGAATCAAGCTACTCCAAAGCCAACGGAAAGTTGGCCTCCTAGATATCTACCGTGTACTGCGATGCGAGGGGCACTGGATTGCAGACCTGACACGGCGTGAGGTGCCTCCTTAGTTCTACACAGTACTCGCCGCATCCAATGGCATCTCCCGAGTCCTGACTCATCCACAATTCCCCATTGTGCATCGTCGCCACCGAAGTCGGAACAAAGCCATTTGCCATGCGGCCACGGCCACGGCCACGCCCACGAAAAGACCGATAAAACACCTAGCGAGTCTCGACTTCCACAGACACGTTTTAAGTGGTGGAGAATTGGAGGGGGAGAAAGTGGATATGAGATCACTGTTGCCCCTCCTCCCAAGTCTATTTACATCCGTCTCGTCGGCGGAAAGACGGCCGGCGCTTTTTGGCCTCACATTGTCTCCTTCGTGAACAAGTTTTACTTGCCATTGCGCGTTGTTCGAGTCAAAAGTCTTCGAGTCAGAAGGGAGTATATCGGTGTGGACTATGACAGAGCATTGATGGCGGACAATTACTCGGCATGTCTTTGCTGGACTGGTCGCACTGCTGCTATCAAACACGCAGTGACATGGCTATGACAGGTCGACAGGCTGCGGCTGCATGACCTCACTATATACACATAGGTAGCCTAGCATGGGAGAGAGGAAAAAAGGAATCCATAGCTGTTATAATCCATATCCTTCTCTCGTCTGTGACCTACCCCTCCACAACAAAACACACATCTTCTCCTCCACCTCTTCAACCCACTTCATCAATTACCTCACTCCAAGCACTCACTCAATCAAGATGCCATACCCAGAGACAGCAGAAGGTTTCGTGATCGAAGACCCAAAGAACTGGTCTACCTTCAAGAAGCAAGAGGTACGCAGCTTCAATTCCTCGCATAGCATCTCGCCTTGCACAAACTAACACCCACCATAGTTTAAGCTCAAGCCCTTCGAAGACCATGACATTGACATCGCCATTGATGCGTGTGGTGTCTGCGGTTCCGACGTCCACACAATCACCGGCGGCTGGGGTGAAGTACCCCTCCCAATCTGCGTAGGCCACGAAGTCGTCGGCCGCGCTATAAAAGTCGGTTCCGCCGTCAAGGACATCAAAGTCGGCGACCGCGTTGGTGTCGGCGCCCAAATCGGCGCCGACTTGACTTGCCAAAACTGCAAGGCCGACCAGGAGAAGTGAGTGAACCCATCAGCGGTATGGTGACGACTATCGCTAATTGGCGTCAGCTACTGCCCAAAATCAATTGACACTTACGGTGCACCGTACCCGGATGGAACGATTTCTCAGGGTGGCTATGCTTCGCATATTCGTGCTCATGAGTACTTCACCTTTAAGATTCCGGATAACATTCCTACCGAGATTGCTGCGCCGATGTTATGTGCCGGTTTGACCGTATACTCGCCTCTCGTACGTCTGGGAGCAGGACCAGGAAAGAAGATTGCCATCATTGGAGTGTGAGTCTTGTCGATATTTGTCGAGACAATCGCTAACATTGAATAGAGGAGGATTAGGCCATTTCGCCATCCTTTGGGCGGCTGCTCTCGGTGCCGAGGTCTACGTCATCTCCCACTCTCCGTCAAAGAAGGAGGACGCATTGAAGATGGGCGCAAAACACTTCATCGTCAACGACAAGGAAGACTGGGCAAAGGACTACGCATTCACCTTTGACTTCATCCTCAACACCGCAGACATGACCCATCAATTCAAGCTCGCCGACTATTTCGGCACCTTGAAGGTTATGGGTAAATTTCACAACGTCGGTATGCCAGATCACCCAATCAGCTTGATGTTGCAGGACTTTGCTTCGAACGGTTGCTATATCGGTACATCCCACATTGGCAACAGACCAGAGATGATTGCCATGTTTGAGCTCGCTAGCAAGCAGAACATCAAGTCGTGGGTTGAGACTATTGATATTAGCGAGGCTGGATGCAAGGAAGCTGTTGAGCGTGTGAAGAACAACAAGGTCAGGTACCGGTTCACACTTACTGGATATGACAAGGTGTTTGGTAAGCGATCGTAGGCGCTTGCTTCGCAGTTGAATGTGGACGGGGTAATGGAATAAAAGAAGTAACAGTGTAGATTTAGAATTTAATTGTGAATATCTCTACATACGTGTGTGTCTAAATTTCGGACTGATCGTTGTCATCATGGTGCTGTCTGTCTGCTCTCATTTCGTGGCCAACTGCCAGGCGATATTGGTAACTGATGGATTCATAACTGCCCCTAAGGGGAGTTGAATATTTGAACTTCTACACCGATAAACTGTAGGCGTCGGCGTATTTGCAAGTACTTTGTGCTGCTCCGCAAGGAGGCAAGTCTTCCATTCACGGAGTTGATGCCAGAAAGGACTTCATCGGACAAGTTGAGATGAACGGGAAAGGAAACGAAGCGAAGAAAGCGAAGAAGAAGTCGAATTAAAGTTGACAGCTAACAAAAATCGTCTACCCGGGTCCCTTAAAAGTCAAATAACGTGGCATTTGTCCTCCAGGGTATGTAAATCGCGGTAGTACACGTTTGACAGACGCCCTGCTGGCCATCATGGTGAATGATTTTCAAAAAGACCCATTCTCGTTTCCCCAAGCTCGCTTGCATCGCATCGCTAAGGGCCGTACCGTTCTTCCGAGTTCATATATCCATGTTGGTGTGGTATCCATGTCGGGTATGTTTACTTTCTTGTCAGGGGTTGAAGAGTTGTCCTTTTGGCTGTACACGAAGCCGGAAGATGGCGTGTATGATCTCGACTAAGAATTTTGGGCAGTTTGGTGTCCTGATACGGGTTGAGCAGCATTGATAGGCAAATTCTAGAGGCGATGTGGCGATCTTTGAGATAGAACTGTGTCCCCAAATAGGGCAAGATGCGTATCATCCTCGTTCAGTGGCTTCCACACTCATGACCACGTACCGTCTCTGCGGACTCACGTGCCCCTTCCATTGTGTTCTCGTCCTGGAGATTCTCAATAAAAGAGTACTTGTACGGATCACGACTCAGTCACAGGTTCTGGACGATTTGAGAAAACGATCTTGTGCCTCACAATATCCACGATTTCCAGTTCATCATGTCCACTCTCAAGTCCTGTCTTCTTCCTCATGATCCCCATTGGTTTTGGTAGCTTCTTGACCTCGCCTGTCATACGCTGATTTTGCCCAATGTATAAATGTACTCTTTTCATCCAGGTCGCGTCGCTGGTTGGGCTCGTTGGTCGATACTGTGGAAACACTAGTCTGCCGACTGGAGTGTCAATCCTGTAGCCGGAACCGTCTATTTCCATCTCTTCTTTTGTCGGCTTGGGAACATGGATTGTGCCTTGGAGCTCGATTAGGGCGAGACCAGAGGGAGTTTGGAGGAGGCTCGGAAGAGGATTCGAGGCTTTTGGGTCCATGATGAAGCCGGACGGAGGATGTATCGGGATAGAGGGCATGGTGGATGTATTTTCGAGCTGTTTTGGACCACTGCGGTGTTGAACAGTCGATGGTCTTGGTGGGATTGCTTTGTCGACGCGAGATTGACGCGTTGTGGCACAGTGAAAGCTGGCAATTCACGAATTGAGACCCTTCCACGATCACCTAGACATAGACTACAATGTCGAATTCGAGCTCGATATTGAAGGGGTCTGGCGATCATCAAGCAGAAAATTGCTTCAGCTTGCCAAAAAGTTATCGATATCGGATTCGAGTTGTTAACGCGTCGTGAATTATAAAGTCAAACAAATTGCTTCCACGACAACAACAACATCAACAACGACAACGACAATTCCTTCGTCTTTGATACAAGCAGATGCCCATTTGAGTCTATTTAATTGTCTACGCCTCTGGTTTCCCCCGCAATTCTGCGAAATGCAATGTCCTCCATTTCTCTCACCCTTCTCAGCCTTCTGCTTATTCCTCCATGCTAGACCTTCACTAGTCGAGATGTCTTCGAAGTATTCGGCCTTGTCCTGGAACCTGACAATACGGGCAGGCCGACGACAGGAGAGCTCGACACCGGTAACTTTGTCACAGCGTGTTGAAATCCTCGAAGGTTGACGAGTTGAATGGCACAACAGCTGTCTCGCATCGACCTGCAGAAAGGCATTGTCCGAGGATATGCACCCCAGCATCTCTAGGTCCCGCTCAACCGCTGTCCGGGGAACCTGAAGATCCGAAAGCAGAGAAATCAACATTCGCGTTTTCAGCAGGAACCCTGCTCTAGATGTGTGATCAAATGGCATGATACATGCTAGTGGGAGGCTCGAGAACTGTTATTCCAATAGACCTTGCTTGGAAACTCAAATGCGGACATATTTCGGCCGTCATGCATCGTGTATCCATTTGTTCGCGTTGAAGCAGTGAAGGTCCACAGGCGGGATACCTATGCTCACGCCCAGGCTACGCCCCACCACAGCTACGGGATCATCCTGAAGAAACGGGCCCTGTCAAATACGAAGATTGCCATTGGCATCCAGCTGGTACAGATAGATAGTCAGGTGAGAATGCTAAGTAACGGTCTTTTGTGATCATCTCATCCTCCAGTCGGTCCCTGAAGACAAACCGCGGCTCCACATTGGCCGACTTTGGTTCAAAGCTCAAGCTTCCTTCTGTGCGAAGACGTCAGGTCCAAAACTCCCCCGCACATCATCTTTACCCATCACGGCCTGGAAGGGAGACGCGGAAATACATATAGCTGGAGACGAGCCCTTCTCCGAGTTGTTGAATGGCACTTTACTCGGTTGTACTGCGTTCGGGATATTTCTGCCTTTCATCCGGACTTCTGGGATATTAATTGACGAAGACGCCCACTGTAACAACAACAAATTCAAACTCTTCCCACGCACTCCCCAAACTCACCTTCGAGCTCTCCTTGATTCTTTAGCCCTGATCGCTCGATACCTTCGTCACCATGTCTGAAGGCGACGTCCAGCCTCCGAAGGCCCCTGTGGTTGCTGAAGCGCATGAGGTCGATACATACCATGGTAAGCTTTTCCGATGTTCGGAACGCAATATTGAAGGCACGGACTAACAAATCCGTAGTCCCAAAGGCCTTCTTCGAGTTCGTCACACCGTCTCTTGGCTTCAATTCACGTGAATATTCTCAATGAGAAATATTGGAGTGGATTGCAGCACAATTTCAATCGCTGATCATGATGGCACAGGAAACACCCTCACAAGCCCCATCTCGATGGTCTAGACGCCTACAAACAAATGTACAAGGAGTCGATAGAGAAGCCAGATGAATTCTGGGGCAAAATGGCTCGTGAGCTACTCACATGGCAACAGGACTTTCAGACAGTGCACAGTGGGAGCTTTGCTGGTGGTGACAATGCTTGGTTCTTGGAAGGCCGCCTGAATGCTTCATACAACTGCGTCGATCGACATGCATTCAAGGATCCCAACAAGACAGCAATTATTTACGAAAGTGATGAGCCAGGCGAGGGGCGTAAGATTTCTTATGGCGAGCTTCTCCGTGAAGTTTCCAGACTCGCTTATGTTCTTAAAGAAATGGGTGTCAGGAAAGGTGATACTGTTGCCCTTTACCTGCCCATGATTCCAGAAGCTGTGTTCGCCTTCCTTGCCTGCTCCCGTATTGGAGCTGTCCACTCAGTTGTCTTCGCTGGTTTCTCGTCCGACTCCCTTCGGGACCGTATTATCGACGCCGAGTCCAAAGTTGTTATTACCACCGACGAAGGAAAGCGTGGCGGAAAGGTTATCGGAACTAAGAAGATTGTCGACGAAGCGCTCAAGCAATGCCCCGACATCACCGGATGTCTGGTCTTCAAAAGAACGGGTGCTGATGTGCCTTGGACCAAGGGTCGTGATTTCTGGTGGCACGAGCAAGTTGAGAAATATCCCAACTATATTGCACCAGAATCTATGAACGCCGAAGACCCTCTCTTCCTCCTCTACACCTCTGGGTCTACTGGAAAACCAAAAGGCGTCATGCACACCACTGGTGGTTATCTCCTGGGTGCTGCTGCCACGGGCAAATACGTTTTCGATATCCATCCTGGCGACACATTTTTCTGCGGTGGTGATGTTGGTTGGATTACTGGACATACCTACGTCGTTTACGCTCCTCTCCTTTTGGGAGTCGCTACTGTCGTTTTTGAGGGTACGCCTGCTTACCCTGACTTCTCGCGGTACTGGGATGTGGTTGAAAAGTACGATGTTAGCCAGTTCTACGTCGCGCCGACTGCTCTACGCCTACTAAAGCGTGCTGGGGATCAGCATGTCAAGCACCAAATGAAGAATCTCAGAATTCTCGGCTCCGTTGGTGAGCCCATCGCTTCGGAGGTATGGAAGTGGTACTTTGAAGTTGTCGGAAAAGAGGAGGCTCACATTGTTGATGTAAGTTAACTGATCACGATAGCTTCCGAATATTTGCTAATACTTCCCAGACGTACTGGCAAACTGAAACTGGTTCCCACGTCATTACACCGCTTGGGGGCATTACGCCCACAAAACCGGGCAGTGCATCTCTTCCCTTCTTTGGCATTGAGCCAGCTATTATCGACCCCGTGTCGGGCGAGGAGATCCACGGCAACGATGTTGAAGGCGTGCTTGCGTTTAAGCAGCCTTGGCCTAGCATGGCAAGGACTGTATGGGGCGCACACAAGCGTTACATGGATACTTATCTTACAGTGTACCCCAACTACTACGTATGCTTCTCTTGGCTACATGCTACCGAGAATTGGTCAGCTAACATGTTTCTAGTTCACTGGCGACGGTGCAGGCCGAGACCACGAAGGATACTATTGGATTCGTGGCCGTGTTGATGATGTTGTCAACGTTTCTGGCCACAGGTTATCGACTGCCGAGATTGAAGCAGCTCTAATTGAGCATCGTGAGTTGACATTGACTTCACGATTGAAGCTGCACGACTAACGCGAGTATTCAGACTCGGTCGCCGAAGCAGCTGTTGTTGGTGTTAGCGACGAGCTCACTGGACAAGCTGTGAATGCCTTCGTTGCTTTGAAAGATGGATTTGATCACAGCGACCAGGTCAAAAAAGACCTCATCCTGCAGGTGCGCAAGTCGATTGGCCCATTTGCCGCGCCCAAGGCGATTTTCACAGTGGACGATTTACCCAAGACTCGCTCTGGCAAGATCATGCGCCGCATCCTGAGAAAGATTCTTGCAGGAGAGGAGGATCAACTCGGTGATACATCGACGGTAGGTTCAAAGACTTCAATTCTCCAATGGCCAACAGAACCAACCCCCCTTGCGTTTGCGGGGTATCCACCTGATATGCACTGCGCCTCTCCATCCTTCCGCACGAACTCTGTGGCGAACAAACACTAACATGTGGCAACAGCTTTCGGATCCAAGTGTGGTTGACAAGATCATTGCGATTGTACAAAATTCGCGGCCGTCAAAGAAGTAGCAAACATGTAAAGAATGACATTTGATTGGTGAATGCAATTGCGATGAGTGTGAGTTGCAAAGGCCATGGCTGGATGCGGGATCCGGCAAATTCAATTGCGTCTGCCCAGTGGAATGCCCAGTTGGTTACCCTTGGCTTCCAAGACTTATCTTTATCAAAGGACTGGCTTTGGTGGCTTGGATTTAAGACGATTTGACCGGCTGCGGCTGACGGGAGGAGCTGAGGATGACTGTTTGCGGAGCTGATGGTGGGATTTTCTTGGTGAGATGTGTAGTTTATGCGATGAGATGCTTCAACAGTGAACACAAGTCAATCCGTTGTCTGCTAGAAGTGATGTGTTTATCATCCGTGATCTACGCTTCTTAGATATTAATACACTACTGCGCTTGGACGATTGTCCGCGCAACCTTGAGGGTACACTGACTGACTCATGCCCCCTGAGGCTTAGCAGTAAGCATTGCACTCCCACTCCCGTCTGCAACACTGCAGAGACGCTCCCAAACAGATCGACCTCAAAGACTCTCATGTCTCCATCCTAAGAATCCCTCACTCACCAATCTACCACCTCCACCTCCCCTTCAAACCCCCTACACTCTCGCTCCCTGGCCCCGCCCGAGGCCGTCCGTCATGTATCTAACCAGGCTCGTCGCACTGGTTACCACCATAGCCTCATTGGCCTCCGCGTCCTCTGTCGAAAGAAACCCACTCAAATCGCTCGGGAACGTATTGGATGCATCAATAGACACGCAATCCCACCGCATCACTGCTCTCTCCTCCTTTCAACTCTCCCTGTCAGCTTACCGCCGGCGGATACGGCTAGACCTCGAACCGAACCATGATATTATTGCTGAAGGCGCACAAGTGCATTATCTGGGACCCGATGGCGAGGTTGCAAGAGTGGAGACGATAGACAGGCTTGATCACAAGGTGTATAAAGGTGATGTGTGGGCGCAGAATTTGGATGGGAGTTTTGGAAGAGTTGGATGGGCGAGGATTACTGTTTTGAGGGATGGGGATGATCCCCTGTTTGAGGGGGCTTTTTCAATTGATCGCGAACATCATCACGTTCAATTGAGTTCGAAATACGCCCAGACGAGGTTGGAGAAGGATCCTACTGTGGAGTTGACGGGAGAGGATTATATGGTCATTTGGAGGGATTCAGATCTTGTTGCTGAGACACAATTCCATCAAGAGTTGAAGCGTGACGCAGCGTATGGAGATGCTTGCACGTCAGACAAGTTG
Source organism: Venturia pyrina ICMP 11032 (assembly GCA_000738655.1). NCBI lineage: Eukaryota > Fungi > Ascomycota > Dothideomycetes > Venturiales > Venturiaceae > Venturia > Venturia pyrina. The sequence continues at coordinate 1,660,285 of JEMP01000025.1, read as the reverse complement.
GACTTCAATATGGATCCTGCGCATCCTATTTTTGCTGGCATTCAAGAGCAGGACCATGAATCTTGGGCTAGCACTCCTATAAACGCTCTCTTCGGCAAGCGACAATTGGATACCGGAACTGGTGCGGGAAATAGTGCCGGTGTGAATCTTGTCTCAAGCATTGGAAATACACAAGGTTGTCCAAGCATGAGGAAGGTCGCGCTCGTTGGTGTTGCCACTGATTGCACATACACTGCGACTTTCGACTCTGAAACAGCTGCCCGCCAGAATGTCATCACCCAGATAAATTCAGCGTCCAATCTCTACGAGAAGACCTTTAACATTTCTCTTGGACTCGCCAACCTTGTTATTAGCCCGAAGGATTGTCCTGGCAGCGCACCCGCAGCTACTCCCTGGAACATCAACTGCCAGAGCACTACCGATATACAGGCACGTTTGAGCTTGTTCTCAGCATGGCGAGGAACCAAGAGCGATAATTATTCCCACTGGACTTTACTCACGAACTGCAACACCGGTTCTGCTGTTGGCTTGGCTTGGCTAGGACAGGCCTGCGTTGTGAACGCCGATTCGAGAAACTCCACCTCTAGCAGTGGTGGTGTCCAGACTGTCGCTGGTGCGAATGTTGTTGCCAGGACCTCTACTGAGTGGCAGGTCATTGCGTAAGTAAAGTGTAGGCCCTGATAGAGATGGAGCTAACAACTACCACAGCCATGAGACGGGACACACCTTTGGCGCCGTTCACGATTGCACCAGCTCGACTTGTAGTGATGGTACATCGAAGGCACAGCAGTGCTGTCCCCTCAGCAGCGGCACCTGTGACGCAGGAGAGAAATACCTCATGAATCCTTCCACCGGTCAGGGCATAACTGCATTTAGTCCTTGCTCCATTGGCAATATTTGTTCGGCCTTTCAACGAAACAGCGTCAAAACCTTTTGCTTTAGCAGCAATAAAGGAGTCACAACGATCACAGGTCAACAGTGTGGTAACGGCATTGTCGAACAAGGAGAGGATTGCGATTGCGGCGGTGCTGCAAGTTGCGCTGGGAATCAGTGCTGCGATGCTGCGACTTGCAAGTTCAAAAACAACGCTGTTTGCGACGACTCCAACGATGAATGCTGTAGCAGCTGTCAACTGGCTCCATCGACACAGACGTGCCGCCCGAGCACCGGCGAATGTGATCCAGCCGAGATGTGTACAGGTTCTTCTGCTACCTGTCCTGCTGATAAGACTGCCACGGATGGAACGAGCTGTTCTGCTGGTCAGAAATGTGCTAGTGGCCATTGCACGTCGAGAGATCAGCAGTGCAAGACTTTGATGGGATCGTACACGACGGGCAATGATACCTATGCTTGCGATCACCAGAGCTGCGCGCTTTCCTGCGCAAGCCCAGAGTTCGGCACCGGGGTATGCTATGGTCTTCAGCAGAACTTTTTGGACGGAACGGAGTGTGGTGGAGGAGGACATTGTGCCAACGTAAGTTGTTTTCCGCTCTTCTCAATCTAGCCCTGCATAACCCTACCCGCTGCCACCTCATCCCAGCAATGCAATCCCGGCAATGTAATCCTGGCAATGCCAAAACTGACACATTTGACAGGGTAAATGTCAGGGCTCCAACTTCGGCAAAGAAATCAAATCATGGATCGACGACCACAGAGCCCTGGTGATCGGCATCTCCGCCGCAGTAGGCGGCCTCATCCTCCTCATGATCTTATCCTGCATCTACCGCACAATCCAACGTAAACGCAATCAGAAACGCTTTGCAGCTCAGCAGACTGCTTGGCCGGCTACCGGATATCAAAGAGCGCATAGAGGCACGAGAAACAATCCATCACAGTTCTACAATCCACCACCGATGCAGAATAGAGGCGGTGATGGCGGATATGATGGGAGTTGGAATGGTGGAGGTGGCAATGCGGGATACAGCAGTCCTGTACAACAACAGCAACAGAGTAGTGGACCGTGGTATCCGCCGCCGCCTATGCCGGATCAATCGTATACGAGTCGGAGTGTGAGATATGCATGATTGATGAGCGAGCCAGCCTGCGGGAGGGAGCTCGTCGATGTGTAGCATCTTGGGTTGCAGGGTCTGCCTGCAGTTAATGATTGTCGCTTTCTTCTTCTAGTTATACCTCTTTGTACAGAGCCATTGGATTTGGCTGGGCTGGGTTGGGTGGCATGGACTTTTCATAGTAGTCGTTGTGTAGAGCGAGACACCCTCGCTCATGATTGCATTGGATGGCGTCTTTTTTTGCTCTCTACTGCATGGCGATGCGTGGGTGGTGGTTGGTGTGCGTGTAGTAAGTAGTAAGCTGAACTCTTAATTTCACGCCTCTTTTGATCTTGTCGACCTTTTCCCCTGAGAGTGTCTCTCGTTTCTCAATTCCAATTTTAGTGGCGTCGTTTCCTGCCTGAAGCCTTGAGCTTTACATGTTTCCTTTTGTGATATTTCTTTCCCTTGTTCACCTCTTGAACCGTTCTTTTGAGTTTGATATTTGAAGAGAGAGGATTGTGTTTGTTCGTACGGTGATTTCGGTTTGACTTTTCGATACTGGAAAGTGGAGATGTACGGGACTCTTGACTGGTCGAACCAATGAAGGTGCCTTTTTTGGATTGAGGCGGATGGGTTTAAGATTAAAATTAGATATCCCGAGGTTAGGTTTTTTCGAAAGCTGGGAGAAAGGCAGTCTCTACGTATCTTACGGCTGGTAAATGTAGTACTAGCAGTCTTTTATAAATAATTTTAATAGTGAGGTATCGGGCTACCACCGGTACTCCTAAGAAAGTACCTTTTGGTACGGCTTGTTATTCTATCTTTTGTTCAGAAGAAATTGTTTTTACCTAATTTTAATGACTAGCTACGAACTTGGATGAAGCTAGGATACTAAAATGTCAATATCTCGATATCGTCGAGGGTCATGACATTGCAGTCAAGTATTCGAGTAACTATAGATTCTAGTGATTGTAACGTAAAACATTGAACTAAATATATATAGTCTCACAAGAAATGGTCCTGCTCTTTTGACGTATTCTTGATTTGTGGGATTCTGTTAGTACAGGAAGAAAATTGTCAATGTTGCCCAATTGGCGGTCCGGGCGATCCGAGACTGTTCAGTTCAATCTTTCTATGGGCAGAAAATTGAGTACGCTCAAAAACCTAACATCGGCGTTGGCATTTCTTACTAAAACAGGTAGATCCTATGATGTCGAGATTGAAGTTTGCGCTAAGCAAAGGCACCGAATCGTATTGGCAAGCTTGCATTGATTCGAAGACTAGTTCGGGCCCAGCACAACAAGGCATAAGATGTGTTTCAACAGTTTGATCTCGATCGGGCAATTCCCCTGACACGGCCGGCGGGCATCCTGTCAGTATGTGGATTCGCTGTGTTGGAGCGATGTAATCCCGGTGCAAATTGATGACAGCTTTCGTCTCAAGAATCGCGTCTGCGTGCAACTCAAGTTCCTACCCTGGACTCTGCTGCCTTGCTTCATCTCCGCTTCCATCGAATAACACGTCAAGCAGATGGACTTGCAACATCAACGCAAGGAGACCATGAGTCGTTGTCATTGCTGTCGAATCGGGCCAAGGCACGCATTGGTGTTGAAAGTTAGACAAAAGGTTCTAACAAGATTAGCGTGCATGTCGTGGAGATGAGCAAGTATGAGGTTCCAATCATTACATGGAAAATTGTAATGAAGACAGCGCGAGTCCCATCGAGGTTAGTTGAGCATGTACTTCCGTGTCACAGGGAGTAACTTTTCCAAGTTTTTGGAGCTCTGGCAGAGATGGTACACCGGTACTGGTGCAATGGACGAGCGAATGTTGATGGATGTGGTGTCGCCGGCTTTGTGGAGGGGACAGTTGCGCAAGCCACAGCTAGACATCTCGCAGCGATGACATAATAATTTCCCGAATGACGCTGGTTGTGACTTATGCAGGTGGACCTGGCAGTGGCTATGACTTATGCAGGCTGTGTCAGGGCATCTGTGGCTAGTTCACCAAGCTTTCCGGCAGACCGCGACCACGACGTCCGAATGCGGGCGAGTCATGCTCTTTGGGACTAGTGTACTGTGGCGCTGCATTGCATGACGTTTGGCACCTCTCCAAGCACCGATGCCATCGTTCCATATCGAAAGCACATAAGACTTGCGCCTACCCGCGTCGGCGTTGCCCTCAGCACCTGTCAACCTTCAACCTCAACCCCGTTTTCTTCAGGATACCCCACCGCTGCAAAAATGGCTTTCGGCGGCGCTGCCCTAAAGCTCGTGCAGACTCTCTTCTATACCCTGCTTTTCTGCTGCTCTGGAATCATCCTGGGCATATACTCATATTTCCTCGCCGTTCAGGCAGACCACGACAGCGCAATCCCAAAATGGCAAAAGGCCGTTGAGGGCATGGTACGTGCTCACTCACCTTTTCCGTAGCGAGCCGCGATAACTAATACAACTTTCAGAGCGGTGTTGGCGTTATATACACCATCTTCGCCATTGTGTTGACATGCTGCCTGGGTGGAAAGGCCTTCTTCGCCTTCCTCGCCATTATCCTTGATCTTCTACTGTGCGGCGCATTCATTGCCATTGCTGTTCTGACACGCAACGGTTCCCGATCCTGCTCCGGCAACAATGTGAGGAGCCCTCTTGGCACCGGACCATCGGGTAGCAAGGCCGGTTATGGAACTGGAGGATTTGGCACTGGTAGCAACCAAAATGTTACATACGCTGCCAGCTATGGTTTCGCGTGCCGACTCAACAAGGTCTGCTTTGCTGTTGCAATCATTGGAGCGTAAGTACTACTAAATTCAACTCCATTGCGGCTTTGGCTCAAAATGCGCCTAGCTTCCTCTTTCTCTTGAGCGCCCTTACTCAGCTCTGGCTCGCCCGTCATCACAAGCGCGAGAAGCGTTACGGCCCATCTCCCACCAACAACTACACTGCTGGATCTGGTGGCTCTTGGTTCAAGCGCAGACGTGGTGCCAAGGCCGAAACCACTCACGATGACGAACTAGGTGGTGCTGGTCTCGCGGCTCATCATGTGCACAATGCAAACGCTGTCCGCACCTCTCACGAGACTGGTTACACCGGCACCACAGCCGAGGGAACCTATGCTGGTGAGAAGTACGAGGCTCCTCACGCAACACAACCGGCCATTCCAACCAACGGTGGTTACCATACTGGTCCTACGGGCACCGCTGTCAACCCGTATGGTTACGAAAACAGCGCCCCAAAGCCTGCTGTCAATTACTAAAGTGTAGCTTGACACGCATATTTCCTTGAATCTATCGAATCGGAAAACGGATATACCCTCGTTGCAGCGAATGAGTTTTGTGTGCACGATATTACGGAAAATGCAGTTAATTGGATGAGAACGGTGGCAGTGTGGGTGAATCTCAGCGTCGGCGTTGTCTGCTGTGCTTTAATGCTTAATACTATATTCTAATGAGATGCCCCTCTACATTTTGTCTCCCAACTTATGCTATTCCCAGTGCGCATCGTTTTCATTAAGTCCCTCAATAGTTATGTGAAAATAACAAGGTTTAGTTACTACAGACATGGTGAACAATCTTTCCTGTTAGATTTCGCGTCCTTTATAATATCCGGAGTCATCCGGAGTCATCCAGGGGATCAAGTCCACTGATTCATGCGGTAGGGACATTGCAATTCTCGCATTGCTTCCAGCCTGATTTCGATTGGTCGAAATCATCGTGATGGAAACTGAAGGCTGGGAAGAGTTTGGTGTTCTGGAATATGAGAGCCGTAACTTGTACGGTGAAGATGTGGCATGGGATGCCAAATGCGAACACGTGTGTAGAACCATATATCGAGTCGTTACTTAATCAAATCGTTGTATATCGAGTCGTTATATATCGAGTCGTAAGTTCGCTTTCCTTGTCGATAACATTCTGTCCTGGGATAATTTAGTTGCATAGTATAACGTTTGATTGATTGATTGCGGGGGCTCGGTAGAAGCATTGTGCAATTGGAAATTTGGATAGTACCAATGTAATGATAGTAATGATCTCCAGTTATTCTAATAGTAGTAATTATGCGGTTGGAGCGCCATAGATTGAGAATTTCTTGAGAACAATTTCTTTATTTTAGCGTTGATGGCGCATCGACCCTTCGCATCGACCCTTCACATGCTGACCATCCTTGCTACCGTGCTCCGTCGGAGTAGTGTTCCGTCGCTTCAAGTACTAAGAGGTACTGTGGTATAGTACTATGTTATTAGGTACTATTCTTGGTGGAGCATTTCAGCCCAGGTCGTAATCTTCCGGAACACCCCCGGAACCCTCACTCAACACAGGCAAGCGTCTCAACCTCAGTCAATCCCATTGCAGCGATCATTATCGCTTGCATTATAGCCTGACGCATCACTATGATCTGCTTCGCTTTGGTACCACTCCTATCTGGCGATGGACTTGAGGGAATTCTGGTCTTTGACAGGTTTGTTCTGTCGATCTGAATGTGGAGGCTGTCACGTACATCAACTCGTCAAATCGCCGCCGGAACATTGGAAAGGGCTGTATTCCAGTGAATCGGTTGTTTTGGGAGGTTCTCTCTGGATTCCTTTTCTTTGAGAACCTAGTATCCACCTTATCAGTAGTAAGTATTACTTTGCTCGGTCGGAGATCTGCCCCAGCTCTGTAGAATAGGAGGGTCTGTCCACGTATATTAAAGCAATATATGCTTCGGCTAATCATATGTGTGTACATAGCATGCCTTATGGCTGAAAATAGTATTGATTTATTTGTACGAGTAAATTCAGCAATCAGCTGGCCAACCGAACGATTGCCAGCAGAACATGCCAACAATTTTTCGATCGTAGTATTTTCGGCCAGCCACATGTGTGTCCTCGTTAATGCACGAGCAGCTATGGCAAGGCCTCTGGGCTCAATCGAACAGACACGAGAATCCTCGCATGTTCTCGTCAACCTACGCCCCCAGCAAGTTCAGTATATGCCCTCGTCAGCCACTCAGACGCTGGAAAATCACTAGTTCTATCTTTCCTTCGAGGGACTCTGCACGTCAATCGGGCTCCACCCTTATCGACGGCATCGATACTATGGTATATCGAAAAAGCCCAGACGTCATATTCGGTGATTTCTACCTACTGTCGTACGATAGCTCATAGCCGCTAGAAGTGGACAAATACTCCGAAATCACTCTCGAGTTACTCTTGAAGCACCCTCGGGCGAGTTTCAGCCTGGTGGAGCTGTAAGATCTCTCATATCCTACTCAGAATTTTTGAACTTGGCCAAATTCACTCGAATTCGACAATGCCATAAGACAGCGTCCTCTTTATAGACAGCATCGCACTCAACATCCGTCCCCAAAATTCGAAGCAGGTTGTAAGGATCGTAGACGAGCACGAATTAGATGAAGGCGGAAGCATATGAGAAAAGTTAAAAAGAGGGGTGTAAGAATAGAAGCAAAATAGTGAAAGAATATTTCGGACCAATGTAAAATCGCTCGGCCCATGCCGAATCGTGCAGCGAGCTGCCGTAAGTAATTCAGAATTGCTCCGGACAAGGTATCTAAAGAACTGCCACCAATTGGCGGAGGTGGATCTATCCTGGGACATGGAATTGGATCTGTGATCAAGTATGAAAAGGTATATATTCATCTGCTGAGCCTGGCAATGTGAGTTCAATCGCCCTCTCCAAACGTCTGCGACTGCACGATTGATTCTTCTTCTTTCCGTCGAAATTGCATCGATCATTCCTCGCAAATCCATTTCAACATGTTTGGATTGAAACAACTCCTCGTCCTCGCGCTGGCTGGGTGAGTGGTCTACTGCTAGATGAGCTTAGAGTCAACCTAACATCATTTCCATAGAACATCCCTCGCGTGCCAGTGTACACAAGGTGGAACCATGGACGGCGCACTTGACGTTTCGGCGACGGAAGTGGCGTGTCAAGATTCAAAGGGAACTGTCTGGAATGGAGGGCGATTCGATGTACAGGTATGTCAGAACTTTCGAGCTAGTGTGTGTTCTGTGTATTAACGGTGACTACTATACAGTGCAGCCAAGTTTGCCATTGGAAATTCAACTACCATTGTGGAGAGCACAATGGTGAATTCTCCAGCGCTAACGATTTGAAGTCGACTTGTGGAGGGGATAGTTTTGGGTGTCCTAGCCATGGGCGTACAAATGGAGGTGGGCGGCGCAAACCACCCCACCCAGCGTTACTTTTGTAGGCGGGAAGGTAGACCTCTTGCTACTGTGTCACAGTAGTTGAGTCTAGGGACAGGGATGGAGTTTATATCGTTCTTCCTGATTTGTACACTGCAAACCCACATTCCATAAAAAAAAACCTGCCAGGCATTTAGTTTTGGAGATGCGAATGGATGAAGCTCTAAATAACAAACGAAGGGCCGCAGGGATCTTTTCTATCTTTCTATGCCTCCCGAGATGATTTCTCAACTTGTTTTGCCCGTGTGGAAACGAATAAAATCGACTATCGCTTCCAAGTCCTAAAATCTACGCTCATGCCACATAGCTTTTAGTGATAATGATTAAATTTTACTAAAATAACCAGTCTTAGAATCTGACTAGCCTCGGTTGCTAAACATCACAACCAGGCTAGCCTTTTAGCCATTCTCGTTCGATAGGTAGGACGACTTAGACCCTAATTATAACATATCAAACTAGAGCTCTATTTTCAAAACTCCTACACTCGCATCTCTCCTATCGACATGAGCAACATCATCAAAGAACAACTCAAGCAAATGACTACCCAAAACATTCACTGATATTCACCATCGCCCCAGCTACAGCTACAGTCCAACCTAGGATCTGAGTATCTCCCCCTCTCTTTTTTATTTATTGAAACAGAAGATATTATGCCATTGAGCCATTCCCTTTAGTTTGTCAAAAGGCGCGCTGAAAGCGGACGAATTTATTACATTTGATATCGCGGTGATGCATTTCGCTATTAGCGTTGAGCGAAGACGATTTCCATATCAGCGTCGCAGTGATCTAGAATTCAGCTGATGAAAAGCGGGAGTACGCCGGGAGAAAGTCTTGCGCCATCCAACTTTTGGGTAAGTAGAATATTCGGATGCTTGAAATATTCTTGAACACTTCAGTCCACAAAATAAGAGACGGGTAAGCGGCCACAACCGATGATTGAGACTCTGAATGTGAGCTATGTTGTGCATGAGAAACCGTGTCGTTCGTTATCGTCAAGTCAACCCAGCGTAAAATCTTTCCCCCCATCCAATGACGATGCTCAACATCACCCAATCACCCTTCCTTGTCGTAACTAAACCCACCTCCTCGCCGTCCACCCTCAACCCCCAAAAACCGGCGCAATAACAGCCCCGAAATCGAAATCCCTCTCAACAAGATGAAAACGCCCCACAATCGCATTACCATCCTGGACGGGATACACTTCCTTTAGAACCAACGTGCAATTGTCCCCGACACGATTGTTCTTAGGATCTTTCCCGATGGTAGTGGCGACCCATGCCTGGCCCTTGATGGTTGCGGTGAAGACTCCCACGTTGCCATAGAGGTGGGCGCGAGAGTACCAGATATTACCTTGGTTGAGGAGGGAGGAGGTAGTGGAGTTAGATGAGAGAGGAGCTGGGAGGGGCGGGTTAGTTAGTGTGAATAATTTGGACACGGTGGGTTGGAAGAGCGTACCGTTCGGAAAGGCTGAAGTCACCTGTGCTGCCAGGATGGCGATGAGTGGAACGAGAGTTGGACGCATGATGGGCTTCTTTATTCTTGAGTTGTTTGACTAAAGATGGAAACGACGTTTGCAAATGCTCATCTAAACCTCTTTCGAGAACTGAACTCTTTACTTATACCTCGCGCCGCGCACCTCTTTTTGTGAGTGTGGTCGGAAGACTGAATATCGCGGGACGCCTCGTCGGGCAGCGGTGCGGCACAACATCATGTTATGCTGAGTGAGAGTAGAGGACGAAAAGGAGCTCGCAGCCTCAAGGGAACAAATTGAAGAACGGCCGAGAATTCTAGCCTATGAGATAGCAGAGTCTGCTGTGTAACGATAATCATGACTATCCGCGTATATCGAATGGACCCGAAGGCAAAGGCAGAGCTATATACACCACATTCTGGCAACCAGTTGTCTTGGCTGCTCAGCTCAGACTTTGCCCGAATCATGACCTGATGAAAAGGCTGAAAGATACATTGGAATGACTTAGCTGCTCAAGGGTGTCTTCAAGCTACCTAGAAGAGCTCTGTTCCTGTTGTGTAGCTCCTACCACACGTTCTGAATATCAAAGCCCTCTTCTGCCAGGAACATCGCCTATTCCCAAGGGAGCAAGCATATTGGTGAGGATCAGCAGATCATGAAACCGCTGTCCAGTCCCTCCATTCATTGAAGCAGCATCACCTTTTGAGCGAGCTGGAATTAGAGTCCTTGATAGCATCAGTTCAAATCTGTCCAGTAGCGACCAATGGGACTGTGTGGAGAAAACTGTGAGCAATAGCTTTGCTTCTGGTATATGATGACTTACACAGGGCGTTTCGATGATTCCAAAGTTTCTGAGAAACTCATCTGCTTCTCCCCAGGAGCGTAGCCTCGCACCACCGCGATCTATGCACTGCGGGAAGCTATACGACTGCATGTCATAGTCTGTATAGCAAGACTGGAAGACGCGGATGTCTTCTTTGCCAATTGCAACGCTGAATGCGTGGTAAAGGTAAAGTCGTTGCCGTTGTAGTTGTATTTTTGCGCTCCTCTTAGATTAGCGGCAAGGTCCGACATGTCGAGAAGCTAGACCCCGAGAACAGTAATAGTCAAGTCAAGACGCAGTTGATACCGGCTCTCGACGACTCCTTATTCTCATCTGAACTGGCCGTCATGGAGCGGTTTCGTGGATTCGAGCCCCCAACTCGTTCTGATGCCGGCGAACAACAGGCTCGGTAAGTGTGGATAGACACTGGCCCAATGGAAACAATGGCAGAAGAAGCTCAGTGTTGGTGGATTGTTGTCGGTGATACATATGGTGGCTTGCAGGAGCTGGAGACGCAAATGCGGCTAGCTCGACAATTGTGCCGAGCGGGAGTGAGCGACCCGACGATCGACAACCAGTCCCCATGGCACGTTCCCCTAGGTACAATTCATCAATTCTACCGTATTTACTTCCGGCATTGGCTAGTGCCGAGGATTAATACGAGCCTAATAATCGTATTATCCCGCCTAGTCACGCTTTACCCTAATGATTAAGTCCTTATAAGAACCTGTTTTATACGATATTTCTTAACAGCTTCTATCGCCTCTTTTCAGCCTTTCTTTGACCTCCGTAGTCTTAGAATTTATCAGGAATATAGCTATCTAAGGTCCCGTAACGTGACCTAAGTACGAGTACGAGTCTATACAGGGGCTGTACGAGCCTCGTGTCGGCCTATCCGGACACGAAGCACTCGCCAATGCCGCCAGTAAATACTGTATGTATGCACACATATCGCTATAGAATCATGACCACGATCATGATGCTGCTGATCGTAGCTGAGTCTCGGAGACTGGCCCATAATCCATCACCAGAGTGAAAGAGCTGATCTACCTATACCTGCAATGCCACAGTATACGAACTTTGCCTAGCACCTTTGAGTGGTCGGGTTTTCCAACTGAGTCCTTTAGATTAACCAGATGACTTCATTAAAGAGAGTTCATCAAAGAGCGTGGAGGTGCCAAAGTATCGCGTGTCCTGGCATCGCCTCCTTCTGTCGAGGCCCCGTCTTCTATCAATGGGCGTCTGTACCTGTCCACAAAGACTTCTCGGATTCTTCCTCCTGCGTTTCACTTCTTGCTATATGCTTGTACAATCTTGTTCTTCACCGTTGCCGCAGGCCTGCCAGAGGATTCTTATTTTTAGGATCGCGTTAGTTTCCCGCTGACTACAGGGATGGATCCAATTGCGGCTTTTGGACTGGTCGCGAGCGTGCTCCAGGTGACTGCTCCTATGATCTGGTTAAATGTCCATCTAACGCGCTTTCCAGGTAGCAGCTACCGGAGTCGCCGTCGTCCACACCCTGGATGCTTTCAGACGAAGTTACAATGCCGCGCCAGCCACCGTCACTGCGCTCAGTACAGAAGTAGCCTGCATTAGTATCTCCATCTCGCAGATAAAGGAGCTATTTGAGGAAAGAGACCAGGAGCTAGCTGAGAAACTAAGGGCGAAGCCAGAGCTGTCGAAAGCGTTAGCAATATGCTTGGCGGGATGCCAGCACATATTATCGTCTCTGGATGGAGACGTGAAGAAGGTACAAGAGGCTGAAAGGAGAGGTGAAGGCAAGTTTGGGCTCAAGCGACGTGCGTCTTTCATGTGGAAGAAGGATTCATTTCGAACCTACCTAGATCAAATCCACGGACACCAGAGCGCGTTGAATTTGCTTCTCCAAGCACTGCAGTTGTACGTGTCGTGCTTCCAGATCGCTCTCCATCTCTAACAACATCTCAGGCACTCGTTGGCAGAGATTGAAGCGCTCTTGCGGAAAAAGAAAACGAGAAGCATATTGCAGGACATGGATGAGGCTACGCTACGAGGCTCTCCCTCGATACCTTATTTGGAGTCATGCAATACAGATGCAGAATTGGACACCATGAAGGTTCTCCACTTGGAGCCATCATGGGGTAAGATCAACTCCAACACTCTAGACAACAGTCACAAATCGCATCCATTCACCGTACAGATTCGAGAGGAGGAAGAAGAGGAACTCCTGATAGATCTCAACGACCCACAAACTCCACAAACTCCGATAATAGAACCTCTTTCTCCTGCGCTTGAACAAATGCGCACGCTGGATCTTAGAGATTATACAATGGAAAAGGAGGTCGCCGTTTTGGCGAAAGGAAAGCATGGTTTAGTACATTCAATGGACAGGCGGAGGGACTTGTGGGATGCGAAAGGATTTGCTGCCAGTCGTCTGCCGCTTAGATCATTCAGCTCGGAACCAATGTGCATCATCGATTCAGTTCGCAGCGTTCCTGGCAGTCTGTCACCAATAAGACCTGTTTGCTCAGAACCGATGAGTATCATCGGACTGGATCGCAGTGCATCTATCGTCTCCTCTTTCGCCGAAAGCTCGACAACCTTAGTTTCACTGGAGTCGGAATATCCAGAAGCAGTTATCATGGACAGTCGTGTCGATGCCTTTCCGTTGATTACCAAACCCACTCCACTGCTACCACTTTACTGGAGAGAGGAAGAGGCTCTTCTAGATTCTGAGCGTGCTCGAGTGCTCAGATGTTACAATTCGGAAGAACAACTGGATTTCGCGGAAGCAGCTCTACATTTCTGCACGATCGCCAAGCATCACAACATCAGGAAGTCACGGCTACAAAAGGTGCCGGCGGAAGAAACTCACGTGCAACGGGCTCTTCAAGCAGATGCAAAGCAGATGGTCCTACGACACGCTGAAAGCGGTCATGCAAAGGCACTGTTCCTGCAGTCCATGTATTTTGATCTTGGCCATTCCAAAACATGTGAGCTGCAGAAAGCGGCGCTGGCAAAGCGATATTATCGGGCAGCTTTCTATCTCGGTAGTATGATGGAGACGTCGAAATGTACGAAGAAAGCTCTTGGTTATTACGTCGAAGGAGCCGAAGGGGGAGATTCAGCTTGTCAGAGTGTAGGTTCTTCCGTGCTGTCCCACCTTTCACACTTCAGACCATCCTATTCCCCCGATCCTCTCAGCCTTCGATATTCTGGTGATTGGCTCACATCTATTTCCCGTTCTCTCATTGACGCAACACTTTGACTGACTCTTATACAGCGGCTGGCGGACGTATACCTCAAAGGCATCCTAGGCAAACGAAAAGACCACGAAAAAGCCATCAAATATCTCCGCCGAGCAGCTGCCAGCGCCGACCGAGATTATCCCCAAGCTCTTTTCGTAAGTCAATCCCAAAATACCCACGCGCACACGCTAACAAATCAACAGCTCCTCGCAACCCTCCAAACACAATCCTACCGCAAAACCACCAAAATAAAAGAAACCCTCCTCCCAATAGACGACAGAGCCGCCCTCGAAAACTACACAAAAGCAGCCCACCTCGGCTGCGCAAACTCCCAAATCGCCCTCGGTCTCGCCTACAGTAAACCTCGACTAGGCTGTCCCAGAAACCCAGCAGTGGCACTCCATTACTTCCGCATCGCAGCTCGACAAGGCGCCCCGACGGCCGATCACGAAATATCCACTCTATTCGGCTTCGCGGAAGAAGGGGATATGGTCCCGCCGAATGGGTTCTTGGCTTTTAAGCACGCGAGACGAGCGGCTGAGGATGGATTTCTTCCCGCTTTCTGGCAGATGGGGCACTTTTACCAGAAAGGTGTTGGTGTTAAATGTAGTTTACCCAAGGCGAGGGAGTGGTATTTGAAAGGGGCGGCGAGGAAAGATGAGGATTGTATGAAGGCTTTGGATAGTATGAAGTCTTTGAGTTTTGGGGCTACTTGAGTGGACATGGGCTCTTTTTCGTTGGGTGTCGGTGTTGCCTTTGTACGATACCATTTGTGAAGACCGTTCTAAGCACGAGGATCTTAAGTGGAATGAGCTAATTTAGGAATGAAGGAGAGAAAGAATATGCCGTTTTCATTGAGAAAATTGCTCGCTGTTACGATGCAGTTACGCGCCACCATACGGCGCTTTAGGCGTGAACTTATCCATGTTCGCCTGCTCAACCGACCACCCGTCAGCCTTGGCACCATTGCCCGTGAAGAATTCACCAGACGCCTTGTTCCCTTTGAGCGTCCAATCAAGCCACTTCCACTCCGCAACGCCAAACTTGCCGCCATTCGTCGTAGACCTCACACATCGGTAAGCATTTTTCACGCACAATCGCAATAAAATAAACACTAAAACAAGACTTACCAAGTAGCCATATGTCCCACGGGCAGATTCCCCTTCCACTTCGGCGTCTCCTTTGGCAAATTCTTGTAATCCCTCTCCCCATTCGCATACGCAATATCCGTACTGCCTCCCAAAAAGAAGAAAATCGGTTTCGTAATCTTCGTCGATTTGACAGAATTACCGAACTCCCCGGAATTGAAGATGCCGACTACGGAGACGGCGGGGTCGGACCAGACGTCGTAGGTTTCGAGGCCGCCGCAGGATTGACCGGCGACGGCTACGCGGGTGCCGTCGACGTTGGCGTATTTTCCTTTGCCGGCGTTTTCGGTGAGCCATTTCAGGGAGGCTTTTTGGAGAGCTGAAGTTGTTTGGCCGCCACCTCCTGTGGGGGCGCCGTTGGCTATTGCAAAGAACTATATTCTTCCTGTTAGCATAATTGTTGCGCTCCCGGGAGAATAGGGGTGAGACGTACGCCATGAGATGCTACTTCGAACAGGGAACGTCTGAAGTATGTGCCATTGGAACTACAAGCTCCATTCCCCCATATTAGGACCGGCAGCTTTCCTGCTTTCTCAAGGTCGATAGGAGCGAAAATTGTATGTTTTGGGAGAGTTGGTTCGGCCCAGAATCCAGATTTGTGGGGGCCCGAGGCGAGAGTCCCTGGTGTTACTCCTGCTGCAGCGCCTGCTTGGGGGAGGGGTTCTGGTGCCGCTTCTGGTTCTGCCGAGGGGAGGGCTAGGGCACTGGTCGCGAAAGTAATGATGGCGAGGAAGCGCATCTTGAAGGACTCAAGGAGTGACTGTGGTGAATCAATGAATGTGTGGAAACTGGGTCTTGGACGGAAATGTGGTATGTGGGAAGTATGTATATTTATAAATGTAGGTCTACTAAGCTGTGTTAATATGGTCTCGCATCCACGAAGATCCACGGGAGAATAGCACAGTATGCTCTGGAGCTCTAGATGAATTGCCCTAGCCGTTGGCAGGCAAGACACCTATCATACCGAGTCATTTCACTAATTGCATGTAAGTGAATAGATGAAGTGTGCCTATAAGGTTGTTTGCGAAAATGAAAAGTATGATGGAGATTTGCGGATAGCGGATGGCGTGTGGCTGTTAGTCAAGATGTTCAGTTTAGGAGCCAGGTTTCGAGCGGGAGATGTTCGAGCTTGGAACCTTTGTTGGTGGAGGCATTCGTTCTCGCTCCGATTGCCATTTGAGTCAACAGCTGATTTGATCGTACGACGAGACAGATGAGTGGCGAACAGAGCACGGGATTGAGAACGATTAGGAAGAGGAAGAGAAGCGAAGATATCACATCAGCTTGAAGGCCATCTGCGTCGGAAATCCGTGAGAGCGACAGTCTCATAGTGAACAAACACTGTCCTACGGATATCGAGAGCTCTCCCGCCATTTCCTTTCAAGGGTTCGACTGTCGATCCGGGGGAAACAAGCAGTGATCTGATTCCAAGGTCCTGATCGCAAGAATCGCCGTGCGCAGAAACAAGGCTGACAAGTGACAAATTCATTCGTGTGGTCGATCGGAACGTGGAAGTTGATGAAAGAGTTTGAAACGAGCGGGGATGAGAAGTGTTGCAGATAGGTAGTTCTATCGCTTGAGCTTGAGTACGGCAGTCCATTAGCCCCGGCTTGAGCCACAACATCCAACTCTCCAAAACCTCCAGGTTCCTATCCAGCACCACGCATCATCAACGCAGATTCCCCGACACTTCCATCTCAAGGAATCGCCCTAACTGTTTTCGATATCGAAGTCGCATCGGGTTACTATAGTTTCATTAGGTAGGAGGTAGCTTGGGGAAGTGGATCTTTTGATCGTCTCGGATATCAAAGGCAACGATCCCCAAGGAGGAGGCTCGGGAGGGCAGGCTAACAAAGCGATTACTGTGTATAGAACGCTGGGACACAACAATTATCCTGCAGATCTTTATCAACGAGATAATGGGTTTACTCGAGCGATCCCTTTTGCACCTGGAGTTCAACTTGTTTAGACAGCAGTTTAGTGTCATGAAGTCTAGCAGTTAATACCTACTATGTCTCCGGGTCTCTTTAGTTGACCAGCACTGCTCTTCTCGAATAGAACAGTCTCGGCTAGCGTTGATGCCGTGGCATTTGTCGGATGATTGAGATCGAGAGATCGACCTTTTCACTGTCAGGCATATGCATTGAATACCGCAGAGAATCGAGTGACGACTCGTATTCTAGTCTTTTTGGCTCAGTTTACACGGTATTCTAAATGGGTTCTTGACATTCACCGTGTTGCGAAGTCAGGTTGTATAGCCGCATAAGCCGAGGCCGAAGGCTGCTGCAATGATGATACAATTAGTACGAGAAGCAGTTTTCAATATTCTCATCAGTCATCACCTAGGTATGTTGGTTCCTCCTGAACCCTCCATCATCTTTTTGTCAAGCTCCCCATGAGCAGTAACGACGATCATCTTCAACTATAGCTTCTAAATTCGCATCCCAACTCACCTAGGAGAATCATCGAGTAAGCAAAGCGCTTTTCGGCCGTCCATGTGGTGCACAAATAGAAATTCGGCTGTTTGAAGCCAGGAATTCTGCACATCCGGCACCGAGTTGAGTTCTTCATGCCAGAAGTCCGTACTCTGTACGGTCGTGAAGTCGTGCTGTGCACGTGTTCCATCCTTTCTCTTCAGGCCCGCTCTGATCGTACACAAGGGTATGTCTGATGTCTGAAAGACGGAAACAGGTTTTGCGCCAGTAGTAGTCCTCAGATGCTGTCAATCTCAAGCACATTCCCTGGTGTGGGGTGCACCGCCACAGTTAGCTACCCGTCCTTATTCGTTTGACATTAAGGGACCAGGTGGGATGGAGGGGAGGAAATCATTACGAGAACCAATGATTGCATCTTCCGAATGTCTACAAGGCTCGTTACGGTCGATCCTGTTTCTATATGGAGGATCTATAGATTGCATGATTATTTTGAGATGGTTTGGGCTGATATGTCGGTGAGGGAGAAATCACATCTTATGCCGCAAACTTACTTCCGTTGCGATCAACATGGGAGCATTCCAGGCCGCAATTGATTAATCTCGCTTCGGATTCTGGAGGTGGCTATGAGCATTCCAAGACATACACAGCAGCGACCCTATGCCCATGTCCATGCCCTTGTATCGTGTGGGGTGTTGGGGTTCTCAATTCGCATCACGATAACTTCTCCTGCCAAGCAGACTGAGCCAAGGCGATTGATTTTCTCTGAGACTGGCGTACGACCGATAACCTGTGGAGTGCGGCGGGCCGCTGGAAGCATGAGAGAAGGAATAAAGAAACCAGGGACCAACCGGAAATGTACAACATAAAGTAACTGTCACTGTGTCAGTTTGTGGAGGTGAGGAACAGGCCAAAGGATCCCTGCAGTATATCCCTTCCAGTTCCTGTTTGTGAAAATGCTCGTGGCAGCCTGTGCCTCTACACAGTACTACTGTGGTAGTCACATTGAATGGGGTAGAACTATCGATTGAAGACTCTGTCCGTATGGGTGGAGGCATGAACTGTAATTTTGGATATGAGACTGAGGTATATCCATGTGGAGACACGGTGAAAGGATTCTATTCTTGTTGCCAGGCTGAAAGACAGCCAGGCCAACCCAATCACCATCCACCAGCGTCCAGCGGTCTTCAGAGCGGTGATAGCGTCTTCCATGCTTGACGCTGTTTCAGCTTGAACCCTGCTGTGGTGTGGCTGAAAGATCAACGCCAATGGGTTATCACGGCGGAATTTGGTCGACCTTTGGACATCACATTCCAAGCGCCTTCACCCTTCGCGCAGGTGCCGGTCTGCGGACACCTCATTCTTCGTCTTCGTGCTTAGAATATCCGGGCTCCCATCTAAAGGGCCATCGTCCTGTCTCTTGCCTCTACCTGCGGTCAAACAGCAGCTGCCATCCCTTGTCACAGGAGCCGTTTCAAGTTTCATCTTGGCCGATACTTCGCGAGAGAGACCCGATCTTTTCTGTCCCACCACCGCGGTCTTAGGTACAAGGCACGTTTGCCTCTTCATCAAGCACAAGAAGTTCAAGAACAAGTGCGTGGCCGGGCCATCGTCGACTGCCAACCCTCATCCCAACCGCTGGAGAAGAGCGATGCACATGTAGGCAGGTGTCAAGGATACGAATACTCACGCTGCTCGTTGCATCTGCTCGGGAAGACCCACCACCATCCACGGCAGACATAACCTAATATTCAATCTTAATTTCAACCATGGCCCTTCTATCCGCCAGAGGTCCAACGTCGCAGTACTCCAATGTTGCCAATTATCGAGTTCAGCCCTCCCAGCAGCACCATGGCTTCTTTGCAAGCCCCACCGAGTCGGAATTCTCTGAACATTATGATACGCCAAATTCGATACGGTAGGCAGAGGATTGTTGGACTGTCGAGAACAATGCTGATGTAGGACAGGAACTGGGACGAGGAACGTGTGGCAGAATGGCTGCGAAGTATTAACTGCTCGCAATATGTCAATCTCTTTCTTAGTGGGTGGTCACAATTCTGTTGAGCAGGGTTGGTATACTAACAAGTCGTAGGAAACAATATAACAGGCGCGAATCTCATGGAGCTTGATCGAGCAGATCTAAAAGAGATAGGTGTTGCCAAATTGGGTGATCAGATTCGCATTGCTTCACGAGCCAAGGAGTTCAGAACAAGAGAGTGTAGGAAGGTTTCGAAGCGTGTTAGCAACAGGGTTCGTGGTATCCTGACACCTTTGGCACAATACAGGATTGACAGTCGTGACAGGAATCTTTGGCCATGCTCGACAATCCTACTTTCACTCCTCCCTCCTCCGCTTCGCCAAAGGCTCCACATTCAGCACGCTCTGTGCAAAGTTCTCGTGCCGAGAAGAGAATGTCTCGTCAAATATCCGACCTCAGCCAAATATCCGCGCAAGCTTACAATGGCGGGAAGACGTTGTCGCGGCCGACTTCACCATACGTCGACCAAGAGAAGAACGCTCGCGCGCGAGGCTATGCTACAATGAGTCCACAGAGGGAAGAAACACGCACTGCGAGTAACAGCTCCAATGCGTACGCCATCAATTCGCGGTATGCTGTCTCTTCACGAGGACAGTCTATAGAGACTCCACAGACGGCCCGCTTCACACAACACCGTCCAACTGCAAGCACGGATAGTATCACGAACAGTAGCATATTACCGGTTGACAAGGCTTTGATCAGGGTCATCTTTGACACTGGACGCACATCGGTGGTCAGCATTGAAGGGTGCAAAACTGTGGACGAGATTATGATCAAAACGTTGCGGAAGGGCACTCTAAACGAGAACCACGTTAAAAATTACTGCTTTTACGTTCTGGACGGCACGGAGCCAAACTCTGCCTTGTGCCGTCGTATCAATGATAGCGAGGTATCACGCATTTGCTCAGACCGGAATCGACTGGAGCGAAATCGGCTAATTCTGAGGAAAATCCACACGGGTGAGCCAGACGATGAGCAACTGAAGACAGCTGCCAGCATTGCAACGCAGATCCAACTCCAGCAAACGCAGAATGTTATCATCCCGTCAAGTAGTAGGAGCCAACTTAAGATCGAGAAGATCACTGGAGAGTCCCTTGCGCCAGTTAGCTATCCGCTTTCACCAGCATCGGCTAAGGAACGGGAACGACAAATCCTCACAGCATCTCAAGAGTTGCAACATGCCAGCAGCTCGAAAGCTGCCGCTGAACAAGCTCGTGCGAAGAGAATCAAGGATCATTTTGGAGGCAGACCGCCCAGCGAGCTTATTGCCTCCGACCTGTCGACCTACTTCCCCGATTTCGAGAAAGGTGAAATAGACAAGACCGTCCGGATGTCTATTCGTCGCTCTCGACGAATTAGCAGAGCGACCAGCCGTATGAGCATGGCCAGCAATTTCAGTGTTGCCTCAAGTCTCAAGGATGCACCTCCATTGCCCGCAATCTCAGATGCCTGGCTGAATCAGCAACAGAAAGGCCCTCGTCCGCTCTCGGTGTTACGACTTCAATCGAATTACCGTGACTCGATAGCTTCGTCTATGCTGGAACCGTTGGACGAAGAGTCGCCGCTTGAGCCCGACCGAAAGTCTTACATTTCGTTTGCTGGTAGTGAAGTGAACGTCACTGATCCTGAAGGACACACTGTTATGCACGGTTATTATGATGATGGTGGAAGCAGTGTGGCAAACAGCAGCATCAGCGGTGAAGGCGAGAACTCTTTGAACAAGAGATTGAGCCAGATTGTCCATGAAGACAGTGAAGAGTCGGATGAAGAGCTGCAAGAGTATCTCGAAGCGGACTCGTGGGATAACATCAAGTACATGAAGGGTGCTCTGATCGGTCAAGGTTCTTTCGGCAGCGTGTACTTGGCATTACACGCCGTCACTGGTGAGCTCATGGCCGTGAAGCAAGTCGAGATGCCAACAGACACGGGTACTCCGCTCGACTCAAAGAAGAAAAACATGGTGGAGGCATTGAAACACGAGATTGGCCTCCTCCGCGAGCTCAAGCACGAGAACATCGTGCAATACCTGGGCTCCAACTCGGACGATACTCATCTCAACATTTTCCTCGAATACGTTCCTGGTGGATCAGTGGCTAGTATGCTGATCAACTACGGACCTCTTGGAGAGAGCCTGATCACCAACTTTGTTCGACAGATCCTGACAGGTCTCGCGTATCTTCATAGCAAGGACATTATCCATCGCGACATCAAAGGCGCCAACATTCTCGTCGATAATAAGGGGAGTGTCAAGATTTCCGATTTCGGTATTAGCAAGCGTGTTGAGGCATCCTCGCTCCTCACGCCAGCTGCAAAGAAGGGTGCACAGCGTGTCTCCCTCCAGGGCTCCGTTTTCTGGATGGCTCCCGAGGTGGTCCGCCAAACTGCTTATACACGAAAGGCCGACATTTGGTCACTGGGTTGTCTCATTATTGAGATGCTCACTGGCCAACACCCTCACCCCAATTGCACGCAAATGCAGGCCATTTTCAAGATTGGACATGGCAGTGATGCCAGCCCAACAATACCAGATCACGCCAGTGATGATCTAAAGAGCTTCTTGCGAGATACCTTCAAGAATGAGCATGAGAAGCGTCCGAGTGCGGATGAGTTGTTGAAGAGTCCGTTCATCACGGCTTTGAAGTGAAGAGCAAGACGAAGATTTGATAGAATTTATGGTTTGACGAGTTCTGAGGGATGAAAAACAACATTGTGGAAACGCGATTGAGGGAATCGTACATTGAAGTCACTTCAACCCTTTTACTTTGTTGGTCTCTCTGTTTGAGATGATGGGTTACAGCATTGCGGATCTGGGACTTGCACACTTCGTTTAGCTACGATGGGACGGGCGTTTGACCTTTGATAGCCACTTCCTTCTGTTGTATGATATGGTTTTCCTCGAGAAAGGCTATTTAGCGGGCAGGATGTATGTGGTGGATGTCGTATGTATGGGCGGGACAAATGGAATGATCTTGGGTTGATATCATCCGAGTACCTAGGCTGTATCTCACTGTTCCGTGAAGCAACTGCCGATGGCGCAGAGAAGGCAACGAGTTCAGCACAACCCAGCCATACCCCACACTATTACATGTCCCGCCAGTGCCCGCCTCCTCCACTCTTCCCGTTCCCGCTAGCATTTTACTCAAGACTACCTAGCCACATCGTCGGCGCGACGTCAACTGACATCAATGACCTCGAAGAACCTCCCTCACATGGTCTACAGAGTATACGCTACGGGCGAGTTGCCCCCTTAGTTCCACAACCCCGTTTGCCTCTGGATGCTGACGCGGGGTACCCCTCATAGGATGGAATCGGTAAACGACCGAGGCAAGCAAGTCTTCATCGAATCCTGCGAGTTTGCGCAGGTACTGCCATCGACTCAAGTCTATCATAGTGGCAATACCAACGTCTTGAGCTATCGTGCCTTTTTTGCTATATCATCACTGGTGCTTGCTTTGTTTGCTAGATCTTTCCTGTCTTCTCCTACGTTCAACCTTCAACTCATTCGGCCGGCACTTCTAGATACTTAAGCTACTGCTCGAACTCACTCTTGAACACTGACTTGACAGAATGGCGGAGACACAAACGATGCCGGAATTGCCAAAGACGTACAAGGCGGCGGTTTACGACAAACCGGGTGAGGTCTCGACGGAGATCAAGGATTTGGATATGCCCGAGCCTGGTGCTGGGGAGATCTTGGTGAAATTGTACATTTTCCTTCTTCATCGAGTTGGAGGAGTCTGCTATCGGGGCCTGTTATGCTAACCACAAGTTCAGATCTCACTCTGGCGTGTGCCACTCTGATTTCGGTGTCATGACAAACTCATGGAAGGGCCTCCCATTTCCAACTCCAGCAGGCCAGGTCGGCGGGCACGAAGGTGTTGGAAAAATTGTGAAATTGGGACCAGGCAGTGCTGGTGTCAAGGTTGGAGATCGCGTCGGTATCAAATGGATGGCTGATATCTGCGGATCATGCCGCAAGTCTCTTTCCTCCCCATAATCACATCTCTATTCTAACACACGTAATAGCGGCTTGCCTTGAAGGTCACGACGGCGTCTGCTTCAATGGCAAAGTCTCGGGCTATTACACACCAGGGACCTTCCAACAGTACGTCCTCGCCCCAGCGAGCTACGTAACTCCCATCCCTGACGATCTCTCCTCTGCCGAAGCGGCACCCATGCTCTGCGCTGGCGTCACAGTCTACTCTGCTCTCCGCAAGTCAGGCGCCCAATCAGGACAATGGGTTGCTCTTTTGGGAGCAGGAGGTGGACTGGGTCATATTGCTTGCCAGATTGCAAGTAAAGGCATGGCTATGAGGGTCATTGGCATTGATGCTGATGCTAAGAAAGATCTCGTCATGGAGAGTGGTGCTGAGCATTTTGTTGGCTTGAGTGAGGGAGATACCGCTGCTAAGGTTTTGGAGTTGACCAGCGGTCTTGGTGTGAGTGCTGCGCTTGTCTTGACGGCGGCAAATGGTGCGTATGCTTCCGCGCCTGGAATGCTTAAGTTTGGTGGTCGACTTGTTTGCGTGGGCTTACCTGAGGGTGAGATGAAGCCTATTGCTACTGCATTCCCACAGATTTTGGTGGCGAAGGCGCAGAGCATTGTTGGTGTTGCCGTTGGAAATAGGCAAGAGGCTATCGAGACATTGGAGTTGGCTAGCCGGGGTTTGATTAAGACACATTATCGCGTGGAGAAGATGGATAAGTTGACTGAGGTACGTTTTGCTATCATGGATCGCAATCTCGAAACTAATAACTTGTGCAGGTCTTCAAGGAGATGGGGGAGGGAAAACTGCAAGGCAGAGTTGTCTTGGACCTGGAGACGGAGTAGACCTAGATATCAAAAGAATCGACCGGTGAAGATATGAAAGAGATCACTCTCACGATCTTTCGCAGCTCTATCCTCTCCTACAATCTCAACCAAGTTTACTCTAGGGAATATGACTCCCACCAGGATCCGCGAAAAGCCTAGAATCGTTCGTTCTGGTCCTCATCTTCCCACTTTCTCGCGCCAACCGTGAATCCCCGGCAATTGCTTTCCCCTATATCACGATCAGAAATTTGTGGAGAGGATTGTGTTCATGTTCTGCTCCTTCGTTTGATTCGTGAAAGAGGGGAATGCTGCCCCCAAGTATAGCTCTCAGCTCATTCTGCAAATCGCTCCTGCTCTACAATTGACTTCGCGGACACCAAATTTTGCAGCTTGGGAAATTTTCAGCATGGATTAACGGTGGCTGTTACCTATCATTATCATCAACACTGGACCAGATCCCCAGACTTTTCGTTCACAACATACAAAACCTGAGCAGAGCAGTAGGCGGAGGCAGTCATCTGTTGGACCTAATCGCTGACGCGATGGTCAATATCGCGTCACCGCAGTGCCATCGCTGGTTTCTTTCCCCTTGAAAGATTTAAATGTGCCGCGCAATTTGTTTATACAACCTCCTCCGATACGATCACCATCTGTTCGGCCTCGGCTACGGTTTTCAATGGTACGTAAAGGGCCACTGATAGCTCGTTCGGATCAGGCCGTTCAACCGCCCGCCTAATATTACCCGCTGAGGCTCGTCGAATATGAAGTAGTCTACAGACCTATACTCACTAGGTCTCTCGCTCTACTTATATTCGTCCTCCCGCTAGCTTATATGAGATCTCTCTATAAGAGAAAACAGATGGTTGATTTCTATTAATCTATATATTTACTTTCTAAACCTGTACTCTCTTCCCTTCCCTTCTTTTCTCTCCGAGAGAAGAGAAGAGTCAAGGTTTCTATGAAAGGAAGGGAAAAGGTGTTAATATTTTATATTGAAATTCCTTTCGAAACTCCCATCATATTATCCTTATTATCGGAAATTGGATTTGGAGAAGATCGTTGATGGACGGAACTGCCTTTACATTATATCCAAAATCTTACGATGCAATTGGTGTCTACATACCTGGATTTGATAGGGTTAAAGGCTTTGAAGATTCACTTTATGGGGATGTTTTATCCCCATGAGCTTGGCTAATTTGATCTTATGCATGGTCAGTAGAAGCCACTGTATTGGGAGCGGAGGATGAATAGGTGGATTGGAGTAAAAAGAATTGAATACAAGGATGGAAATAAGTAGAATTAAGCTGGTCGAAGTGATCGATGAAAAAATAAGGCACGTATGCGAAGATTTAAAGACTTGAGGCGCGCTTCCTCAGTAGTTGAGGCAAGGACGTAGAGGGTTCATAAAACATCCATCAAACCATAATAATTTCTCCATCCCAAATACTCAAAACACACCCATAATCCATCAAAAGATTTCAGATCGAGGTTAGTTAACAACAGCTTGAGCCCAAGCAACAACTAACCCGGCGACAGCAACCATCCACCCTGCAACCCCAAAAGCGCCTTGCACATCAGCACCCTTCCGCGTTGCCCAAACAATGGCGAACACCAAGCTTCCCAGTAAAAAGATACCAGCAATCGCACCCCATACTCTTTCGGCTAGAAATCCCTCGACTAGTTCCAATCCCCAGCCCGTCCCAATCTCAAGTCTATCCCGTCGCTTTGGTGTACGTAAGTAAGTGATGAGTTCGTCATCGTAATCCTCTGGATGTTTGAAAAGATGCATCAAGTAATTACTGCCCACAGGTGGCGAAAGGTCGGTAGGCGCATACTCGTAAGTCGAACCTTCCCCACTTTGTAGAGAAGGGACAGCGGGACTCCCGGAGATATCGGCGTATCGATTGCGATGCAGCTCAAATTGGACGAATCTGATATTGATTAGTCCCCTCAGTTTGAAGAATTGGAACCATTTCCCTCTATTGACTTGAGTGTGTAGTGCACTGATGGCGATGGCGAGATCTTTATCCGATGTAATTTTGGAGGTGTTTACATCAAGGTGGCGCATTTTGGTGGTCCATTTTCCCTCGTTGACGCAGGTGTAGAGCCAAAGGGTTTCCATGTACGGTTTTAGGTTGAGGGTGTAGGAGTTATTGGTTGCCAACCGTGTCGATTGTCGGGACACATTCTTGTCCCATAATGGACTTTGCGATCCTTGGGACGACCAACTTGATGTCGAGCCGACAGGACTCGGGTTACCACCTTGAGAGAACACAGGGCTTCCAGCACTGGAAGGGTGACTTGAGGACGGGCTGTAAGCGTCTGTGGGGCTAAGAGCACGATAGGGTGGATTGGAAGTGGGTATATTGGTCCAGTACTGTGGCACTCGATTTAGGTGGGCTTCCAGCTCCGCTGCGGCGCCAGGTCGATTCTCAAAGTAGTCATCGTAGACATCTTCTCCACATGTCTAACATGCTTTGTCAGCGAAGATCTTCTAGTTCAGCCGGCAATTTCTTACACATTTCCATCGCACTCGAACGTGTCTCTCTGGTACATTTAGCTCAGGGCCGTAATAGTACCGTAGGAGTTCCGTGGTTTTGAGAATTCTTTCCAAAGCTGCTTCCAGCACCGTTCCAGTTAATGCAGCAAGTGGGCTTGGTCGCTTCAGCGGTCTTGCTGTGTAGACCCATGGTGGTGGATGCTGGAACATTTGATTCGTTGAGTCCGCAGCGTCCGGACTACCTGATGCAGATGCAGCAACTTCAGGTGCATTTGCTGCACGGTCAGCACGATCAATTACGATCCGAGGGATCGTTGAATGACTCTGGCCTTGACAACCTTCCCAATGAGGAGACGAGAATGGTTGGAGGAGTCTCTCACGACTGGAGCTGCTATCATTGCTTTGTACTACCAATTCTTTTCCACTATCCGTTTCCGAAAGGCTTTGTTCTACTTGTCGTGTTGTATATGGACGGCATCTGAGCTGCTCGCTGCTCTGGAACGTTGGTGTCTCGATCCGAGACAGTTCGCCCAGTCGCCCATCAAACGTCGGTGTTACTGGCGGCGGATTTGGCGACCATGATTGAGGACTTGAAGGGGAAATCGGATGGTGTATGCTTGATTTTCGACGGTCAGTGACAGCACCTGACCGCACAAGAGAACGGTCATGCCATCCTCCACCTGGCGAGGTGGGTGAGCAGGGAGACACCATGGACTCGTGGATGGATCGTGTATCGTCTTCTGTAAGAGATTCTAGCTGACTAGCTAAAATATCTGCATCGAAGCTGGTGTTCAAAGTATGTCGAGGGGCAGGTCCTGCTACAGACAGGAATCTTCGCGGCGTAGGAATGATACTCGAAACACTCGACTGTCGTTGAGGTCGTTGTTGATTCAGCTCGTATTGCCAATCAAAATCTGGTGGTCGAGACTGCTGAGGGGATGTCTTTTGAGACTGCGGGCTTTGGGGAACAGCCATATTGATTTCATGACTATCTAGCTCCTGAACCTCGTTCATCGTCACATATGAACTCCATGGAGGGGTGGAGCTCGCATCTTGGGGACTTGTTGTCCTACTCGAAGATCTCGAACCACTGCTTGGTCTCCGAAAACTTTTCAACAAAATTCGGTGTTTTCTTTTCCAAGCTTTGATGTTGTCGAGAATCCTACCCTCTCTGCCTCGTGAAGGCGAACTCTCAACGGGAGAAGTTTCAGTGCTCTGAAGAATGGCAATGTCTGGTGATGTTCGCGTGTTTGGCGATCGCGGAGATGCCGATGATAAGGCTTCCCCTTGAGGCGTGTCCGGTATCGTGAGCGTCAACTGCCTTGGTCGTTCAGCTCTTGATGGCTCAACTCTCGAGTACTGAGGCGGAGGAGTCATGACACGCATTGCATTATCAACAACTGCATGGAATCCGGAGTGTGCCGAAAGGTTTATAGCAACTAGCGCGGGATCCGTTTCGTACTGCTGCCCATCTTTGGGCGAAGCCACTTGGGCGTGAGGTTTCATGGTGTCCGAAGAATATGCTTCTCCAAGTGGGAGAACAATGTCATGACGAAGCATTGTGGAAAACGAGTGAAGAGGCGGGCAATGGACTTTGAGACAGGGAACAGGCAACGGCAAATGTCTGTCGAGAATGAAGCCACAGACACAGTCACAGGTACAATGATGGATTTCCGGTGACGGATAAAAATTGTGGAAGCCTGAGATTGGAGGAAGGAGAAACAACAGACATTTAGATCAACCTGATGGAAGTGATGCCTTTGATAAAGGGAAACTGGCAAATGGCATCTAAGAAGTCGTCAGAGTTGCAGAGGATTCTGCCTTACACCCGCCCGAAGCTCGTTGCCTACTCGGCTCGACCGTTTGGACAACATGAACTCTGAGTCAAGCCCTGCAGTAAGCTGCCAATGGATGTTCCTGAATGCGACCATCTCTCAGCTGGAAAGGGGCTCTAGCTGTAGATCAAGGCATGATGAAGTGTAGGTGGCACTTGAAGCCACCATTTGACGGAGGAATAATTGTGAAATGGTCGACCCAGGCTCGCAGGCAACCGACTCAGCCTCGCAGGCAACCGACTCAGCCTCGCAGGCAACCGACTCAGTCTCGCAGGCAACAAGAAGTTGGATGGTGGTTGGTGGGTGGGTGGTTGATGGTGGGTGGTTGATGGTGGGTGGTTGATGGTGGATGGTAAGAGGGACAACAGTGGCGGAGTGCCGAGACATTGGGACCGGTAGAACTAAATCCATCTAACCAAACTGGGCAGAAGCCGAGCTTGCACTTTCGTTGCTTTTTGATGTCATCTTCCAAGACAGTCCAAGGCTTACTGATCGCATTGAGGACGAGGTTCAATCGTATGATCAGATAATCCACAACCTCAATTTCTAGATAAGACCTGAGCAATTCTTCTTGATATATCTATCCTAGCAGTAACTCACATCTCCTTCGACTCACGGTTCGAAAGAACGAACAACAAAAGACAAACCAAGCCAAGCATTTCGAGTAACACAACATGTCAGCAGTAGTTGCAGGTTCCACGGGTTTGGTCGTAAGTATTGCTTCTCAGCCTCCGGTCAAGGCTAATACCAACCGTCATACAGGGCTCCCAAATCCTCTCCACCCTCCTCGCACACCCAAGCTTCTCCTCCGTATCCGCGTATGCTCGCCGCAAGCTTCCGACAGAATCACCCAAACTCACCTCGCTGGAAGCAAAAGACTCCGAGACATGGCCTTCTCTATTTCCAAAGGGCTCCTCAATATTTCTTTCGGCACTCGGAACCACAAAAGCTGCCGTGGGCAGTGTTGAGGCTCAAAGAAAGATTGACTTGGATCTCAACCTAGCTCTCGCAAAGGCTGCCAAAGAAGCCGGTGTAGAGACATACGTCCTCATTTCTTCAGCGGGAGTGAGCTCAAAGTCAAGCTTGGCATATCCGAAGATGAAGGGTGAGCTCGAAGATGCGGTCAAATCTATTGGATTCAAGCATACTGTGATCTTAAAACCAGGTCTCCTTGTTGGGAACAGAGAAGATAGCAGGCCGGCAGAGTTTGCACTTCGTAAGGTGGCAGGTTTCTTTGGAGCCATCAGCGGCAATAGATTAAAAGACTTCTGGGCTCAGGACGCAGATGTCATTGCAAGAGCTGCAGTTCATGCAGGTTTGGAATGTTTAGATGACAAGAAGGAACCAGGAGTCTGGGAGCTGTCCCAAGCTGACATTGTCAAACTTGGAAGGACAGAGTGGAAGACTCCCGAGTCTACCTAACCTGATGGATCTCTCCTATTTACGTACGCAATATACCACAATACAGCCATGTTTTCAAGGAACAAGAAAGTCTCCTGCGGCAAGCGAAGTTGTACACTGACTCTTCAACCTTGTGCTGTTAAGATCTGGCTGGATCTGAGACGCTTGTTGTCGGGTACGAGATTCTTTTCTGGTCCTTTCAAAACCAAATGGCAGGAGTTATCGATTGTCGATTTTGAGGGAAGGAACTTCAAGACCAATGGAATCCGTGATCACCCATTAGATACCTATTGGAAATTCACTGAAGGTACCCCCGTTATGCGGCCTGGGCCGGCGTGAGTTGAAATTCAAGCTTCGGTACCATAGACCTTGGAACCTCGTTCGCGCTTCGAGGTCTGCTCTTCTGTGCCTCTGCGCTGGAAGTGCTCCAATTCCATTATTTCGAACACTCAGCCACAATGACTTCGGATCTCGCCAACGAAACTTCGGTTGGAAACATCCCAGCTGCGGTGATGCAACCAACAGCTGTACCCATCAACCCATCCTCTTCCTTTGGCCTCCCTGTCGAGCTGCGAATCATGATTTATCACAAATACATTCTTGAACATTCAAGCGCTCTCTGCAACCCGAGAAAGACGATCCACGAGGGCCCTGAACTCCTCGAATCCGATAAGCATGAGATCAAGCGGGCGCAAACATACATCTATAAAAGTCTTCCCCAAGAAAATTTCCACGGAATCGTCGGTCCCGCTCTTTTCAGAATTCTATCGAACAAGCTCGACAAAGCTTTCGTCCAATGTCCCTCCTTGAATGAATGAATACATCTTTCACGTCAACTCAGTAAACCTCTCAAGCCTCGAAAAGTGGAAACCGCCTCTTCCAATAACAGACTACACACGCATCTGTCTTACCATCAATCTATACAATTGGGCAAGCGTGAAAATGTGGGCAGAAAAATTCGAAACGACATTCTCAAAACAGTTCATCGCCCTCAAACACATCCATATATACCACGAGGTGATGACCACAGAGGACGAATGGCAGACACGAAAACCCAATGCATCCACCAAATACGCCCTACAAGAAACGCTGATGGAAATGCCCTCCGTCAAAACAGTGACTATTTCTTGGGGCGCAAGAGTCGATTGTGCACCAAAAGAACAATTTGCGTATTATCGTGAAACCGATCAGGATGAAATCCGACCCTTTCTGCACTATTTCTGTGAAAGCACTAAAGAAGCGTTTAGTCAATGGGTTACGCATGATGATCCGTATCTCGGCAATCTTCTTCCTGGCCAGGCTTATGATCGGAGGCAGAGGGTGAGGGACAAGTTGGAGTATGAGGAGTATATATGGGCTGTATTTTTAAATTGTTGTCCTAGTTATGAGCATTTGAAGGGATTGTCGTTTCGGGAGAAAATGGTGGAGGCTGCGAAGGAGGGACAGGTTGGAGTTTGGGAATGGAAGACTTGGAGTGGAGGGTTGGATACTGTAGCTCTATCTCAAGACAAACTTTCTCTGTATCTCATAATCGGGTTTCTCGTAAAAAGGTATTCCCTGCTCTTTCTCTCTCTGTCTATTTCAAGACAAATGGAGGTTGACGAGACGCCATGGAGTCATGGCATAGTCTGATAGTAACAGAGCATGATCAACTTGTTACCGTGATGGCTGTGGAACTTCCTGGATGTCGAAGGAAATCCTCTCCGCGAAGTGACCTCACACTTTTGCAGAACGCTGGTCTGGTTCATGAAATAGGAATTGCGGTGTCGGGAATACATCTTCTAAATCCCAAAAGCGCAAGCTCTCTTTCAGGTTGCCAGATGTAGCCCACCTGTTACGCACGTCTACCAAAATGCTTACCTCTTTCGCAATGTTATGTAGGTCCATGCGAAATGCAGCACGTCCGAACACAGCATAAAGGCGGCATTTAGAGACTACCAATGCCGCAACCATGGCACACGCGAATCACTGGGGGTCCTATGCTGAAAAGCTCATTACAATTGAATCGAGGACAACGGTCGAGGTTTTCCCTTCCTGCTTTTTTCTGGTGAAAGTATGGGACCGAAATTTGGTTCTCGATTGAGCGCTCAGCCGGCTATCGTTTCCGGTACAACGGTGAATTGCAGTATTTTGATGGGAGATGCAATTGTGATGGGGGAAATCAACTTATTCGAGGATTGAACTTGAAGTGACAGCGACTCGGAGAGAGAACAAAAAGCGCCTGAGGACAATACAAACATCTTCTCCAAACGACCGGGTAAGAGGCCATAATTCTTCCCAACAGAATTCCTCGGCAGGTGTTTTTGTTTGAAGAGGTTTGAGCACTCCTTTTGATTCCGATTTGCCCCGTTGACTGTCACGTGGCACCTCTCTGCTAGGTAAAAACGGACAAAGTTTCAATTCTCCCTCTCACCAACATCCTCTCCCCTCTACCCACACATAATAGCCATCACCACAACCCGGCACCATGTCTGAGAAGAAGCCTAACGTAATGGGCATGCCCGTAAGTCGCTCCGCCCGCCTCCCACCGCAACGACTGCTGCTCCAGCTGCTATCTGAGCCCACTCGCCTTTGTTGCCATGAAGGACGACAGAACATCACACTCATCGATCAAGGGCTTCAATTGAGCCTCACAGAGCTTCAATTGACCCGCGATGTCAGCCAATGCTTCGCAATGGCCGGTTCCGATGGTTGTGATGCACTGCCGCCGTCTGTCGTGTGTCAAAAAAGTTGGAATCGCTTATCTCGGGCGCAAAACACTAACATTCCTGCTTAGCCATTCGTGATCGATTTCTTGAGTACGTTCTTCACCACACCCATCGGCTGCCATCCAGTGCATATAATCAATTGATGAATTGGCACAATGCAAACCCCAACTTTCGGCTTCTCGCCAATTCATACCGAGTCCGGCTGCTAATGTTGGATTACAGTGGGAGGTGTCTCCGCTGCCGTCTCCAAGACTGCCGCCGCTCCCATCGAGCGTGTCAAGCTTCTTATCCAGAATCAGGATGAGATGTTGAAGAGTGGTCGTCTCGACCGCAAGTATGTTCACAATTTCCAAATCTTGACAAACAGTCCAACTGACAATATCAAGGTATAACGGAATCGCAGACTGCTTCCGCCGCACAACCGCTGCTGAGGGCGTCGTCGCTCTATGGAGAGGTAACACCGCCAACGTTATCCGATACTTCCCAACCCAGGCTCTCAACTTCGCTTTCCGTGACACCTACAAGGCCATGTTCTCTTACAAAAAGGAGCGTGATGGTTACGCAAAATGGATGGCCGGTAACTTGGCTTCCGGTGGTGTAAGTGTTCCTGACTTTTCGGACACTGTTTCTTCCAGACTAACGCACGCATAGATGGCTGGTGCCACTTCCCTTCTCTTCGTCTACTCCCTCGACTACGCCCGTACTCGTCTCGCCAACGACGCCAAGAACTCCAAGACTGGTGGTGAGCGTCAATTCAACGGATTGGTAGATGTTTACAAGAAGACCCTCGCCACTGATGGAATCGGTGGTTTGTACCGTGGTTTCATGCCTTCCGTCGCTGGTATCGTCGTCTACCGTGGTCTCTACTTCGGATTGTACGACTCCATCAAGCCTGTTCTCCTTGTCGGTGCCCTCGAGGGTAACTTCCTTGCCTCCTTCGCTCTCGGTTGGGCTGTCACCACTGGTGCCGGTATCGCTTCTTACCCACTGGACACTATCCGTCGCCGTATGATGATGACATCCGGAGAGGTAAGTTTCCTTCTATCTACTTTCACTGAACCGACACACTAATGCATTACAGGCCGTCAAGTACAACGGCACCATGGATGCTGCCAAAAAGATTATCGCCGCTGAAGGTTTCAAGTCGCTCTTCAAGGGTGCCGGTGCCAACATCCTCCGTGGTGTTGCCGGTGCTGGTGTCTTGTCCATCTATGACCAGGCTCAGCTCCTCCTTTTCGGAAAGAAGTTCAAGTGAACAATTCACCCACTCGTACAATAATAATGAGAGGCAGATTGACGGGGGAAGATGTGGCAGATTGGCAATTAGAACATCTCCGTGGTAGCGGTTGGTCGATGGGGTGAAGGGAAAAATGAAAAGTAAAGATGGTGGTAGTTGGAGTCTTCACGAATTAGATCATGAGTACTGCATCGAGGGTTATATGGACTGCTAGGTGCTGGTCTTATTGGTTTTGCTCGGACTTGTATTTTATGCGACCTCTTCTGTACTACTTTTTTTCCTCACTACCCCTTCGTTCCTCAGTTGCATTGCTTTGGGTTCAATAGACTTGAATTGTTTTCCTCGTTACCTCCCTGCGTTGGAGCATTCGATATGTGCAGAGACCGTTTATACTCCCAAAGTGAGTCCATCCTTCTTTGCATTCCTACCCACAATACAAACTGCCGTTGTTGATGAACAATATACCTAGAGACCGACAGACCTCGAACTTGCAAAGTGCCTAATCCAAATGTTCCCAACCTTGTCCACCAAGCCCATCATCGTCGTTACCGCCTACCAAAAATGAACTCATCAAGTGAGCTTTTGCTTCACTTACAATGCCCTCGTCATGATGAAGGGTGTACTCGAAAACCTGTTGGATCAATGCATGTAGCTGCAGACGTTGCCAAGACTCACCCTGCAGGAGCCCGCTCCGTCTCAGTAAAGAGAGAACTTCCACAAGAAAGAAGGAAGGGTGTTTGGACCGACTTACTAATGACTAATGATGCTTTACTGATGATGCTTTATGATAACTAGGTGGTCCATAGTGTGATTTCTTTTTCATTGAGAGTGCTTGTAAGTATAAATACGAGTGAGGATTCCTCTACTAATACTAAACAGAACCTCGGAACAACCAGCCAGCCTTCTAAATTTCATCAGAGCAGTTTGAACTAGTAACCAAGACACAAAGCCATCATGAATGTCTATTTCCAATCCGAGCATTTTGTTTGACCCAGGCTCTTTCTTGTTGAGTTCTCCCATTGCCACCCAGGAAGACTTCAAACAATGCCAGCCAACGACATAAAACAACGTGTTAAAAGAATCGCTTGCTCGCTCGCTGATTAGGAGTGTAAAGCACGACAACGAATCATTTCTCGGCTGAGAATTGGACTCGTTCTCTTCCATCTGATTCCTGCAAAGGTTGCTGCTTGGGAACCCTTACACGCATCTGGTCCAATTTGTGATTGCTGTTCAGCTCCTTATTCATATCAAAGTGTTTGATGAATAGACACGCGATTCCGGCAAGACCGGCCATACCACAAAAGAAGGTATAGGTACCTCGGAGTCCGTAAACATAGGCGTCGATTGCATGTCGATGGACCGCCATATCTATAGGTTCCTTCCACAAGTGTGTGGAGATGTAGCTCTCGGCATTCTTCGAAATGCTATCAGGGAGGCCATACTGCTTGAGCTTAATCGCCATTGCATTCTGGAATACCGATCCGCCAATGCCGACCCCAATAGCCGAGCCCAAAGAGCGGAGGAAAGCATACATGGCCGCTGCACTGGCTTCGTCTCGTGGAAGGGCGATGGCCTGTGTTGCGAAGTTCTGTGCGCTCAAAACGAGACCATGTCCAATGCCGACGAAGACCATGATTGGCACCCATGCGCCAGGGGATGTGTTGGCGCCCCAGATGATTATCAGTCCGGTGCCAGTTGTGACGATGGCCCAGCCGGACCATATTGCCCAGCGGAAACGAGCCAAGCGGGTAATTAGTCCGCCGATGACGATGGAGATTGGAACAACAGCGAGGGCCTGCGGGAGCATGTTCACACCAGCTTGGAGGAAGCTGGTGTGTCGGACAGCAATGAAGTAGAGGGGGGCATAGTAGAGGCACCCGTACATCTAGAGATATTAGTGGATTCAGCAAGAATTGTAAATGCCTTGCGCTTACCAGTAAACCTTGGATAAAGGCTCCGAGATAGGCTGCAAATGCACTAGGACAATAGAAGAGGCTCCGTCGGAGGAATGGCTCTTTGGCACGATACGATTCCCAGAAGCCAGTTAAGATAAGTCCAAATCCACCAAGCAACAATGGCACAAGTGTACGCCAACTGTGCCATGGCTGTTGTACTCCTCCCCATGAGATGGCGATGAGGAACGAGCTCATAGAGCAAATGAAGAGTGCATAGCCTATCCAATCCACCCGCTTCAACTTGGTGCCCAAAGTCTCGGTCTTTGGTTTGAGTGTTAGCACGAATGGGATAGTCGCGAAACCGAGGAAGCAGAATGGGAGCATGAGGTAGAAGACCCATCGCCATGTCGTCTTTTGAGCAAAGGCACCACCGAGAACCGGACCAAGCAAGCTTCCGAGGGCCCATGCGGCTTGACTGTGTGGATGTAAGTTGCGGATCAGAAATCTTGATGGATCTCCTCGCGAGCAGGTGATTCAATATTGCTGATAGCAGATAGCACTCTACTCAATCTCGAATCCGACAGTCGTGTGGCAGAATCTCTCCAACGCGGTCAAAGATGAATCACTACCGAAAGGGGCACGCTGGGTCTGTAATTGAAGTCCTTTCAACGAACCGCTGAACATGGTGAATCTTGCCTGACTCGAGATCGATATTGACAATGCCCGATATTCTCGTTTTGAGGAATCGTCAGAAATTCATCAATATCGACCTTGAAGTGGTGAGTAAAGTTCAGAAGTCAACCTAACGCGCTGGACTCGAAGAGGTTGAAAGACCTCACTGTGCTGAGAGTCGAGAAAGACAAGACCAGTACTTTCAGTGAGTATCAGATGGAAGAAAAAACTTACATAATTCCATAGAACTTACTCCGAAACCGAAGCGGCACGATGTCCGTCATAATAACCAATCCAAGGATCGTAATACCTCCACCACCAATACCCTGAACACACCGTCCAACAAGCAGTGTCGTGATGGTCTTCGCCGTGGCCGCAACAATCGACCCGACCGTAAAGAACAAGAGAGACATGAGCAGACAATCCGGCCGACCGAAAATATCACTCAACGACGCAATGATGGGCATGAAGACAGCATTCGTGAGGAGGTACGACGTGCCAATCCAGAATCCTTGTACGGCGGTTCCTTGCAAGTCGTTGGTTATCCTGGTCAAGGATGTGATTATGATGGCCGCGTCCAAGGAGACCATGAGGGAGATGACGGCCAGTGAGAGCATGATTAGAAGTTCGTGGGTTGTGGGTGTCCAGTCTGGTTCTACCGCAGCAGATGACTTGGTATCATCGCCATTGGCGCATTCGATGTCTCGATTTGAGCTCTTGGGCGAATTGGTTGATGCTCGGGTCTCCATTTCGACGGTGGGTTCCAAATTCGAAGCCATTTTGCTTTGGAGTACGAATACTGTTGATGAGGACGAGGTGGGAGGAAACATGTGGAAATGCTTGCCGGCAGGAGCCTTTATGGAGAGGAGGAAGGCACGATTGTTGTTGGTTTCTGATTGTTTAGAGGCAAGGGCGTGGGCGTGTTATTCGCTTGTGCATGTGGAATGGAGCAACACAAAAGATCAATTTGAGATGGGCGAGGGTAACACATGAGTTGGAGTCTTCTCTATTCACAAATACACGACCAGGCATCTCAGCCTTGAGACTACTACATGGCTCCATGTGCTAGACAGCGGAAGCTAACGTTCTAGGCAAGGCTGAAGGAGCCTCATAATGGGAGGAAGGCTGAAGGAGCCTCACAATGGGAGGAAGGCCAGGTCGTATTCCCTGACAATCAAGTCAAGTACCATCTCCCTTCTCGAGTCACACAAGCCGACATAGCCCTGAGCTCGACGCATGACGTATCAAGATCGACGGTTGTTGACCTGGACGTTGCTAGCTGGAAGAGAAGAACGTCCGGCCAGAAGTCTTCACTTGTACATGCATTGCTATTAATGTACTGCGGCGTTCACTGATACACTGAGATATGTATCATCTTTTAATACATGCATTGTGCATGTAGAAACGGCGTACGCATAACCGAGAATTCAACTTCATCGGCAAACGAGACCTCAGTTGAGCACATAGATAGATGACATCATGGTGGTAAATACTCGCTCGCTCAATTGCAAGAATAACACGAAAATAACACGAGATTAAGATAAGGCTGGAATGACATGGGAGGCAGATGTAAACAACGCTAACCGCATCCAGAAAACATATAGAGTCAAAAACTACATCTACATATATGCACTCTGATTAGCTACGATAACAACATGTCCAAGTAAGTACAGTGTATGCGGTAGAGAATGTACTTTATATTCAAGTATATCTATATACACGCCAGTATATCTCAGCGACCCGGAACAAGGCCCAATCGAGCAATGACACGAAATGAGTGGATAGACGGCTAGATCCAAGTTTTGATAGTAAAATCACTGACATATTGTTACTAGAAGTGCTTACTCAAAGCATCGATCGATAATACAAAGAGACGAATTGTTGACTCACGAATACCAAAATAGAAGAGCTGTACTCACCAAGTAAACCATCTATTGTGGCCTTAAATACATATTCCTAACATACAGAGACTGCACGCAACTTACCGAACAACCCATCATCTTTTATGGAGGCATAATCGAGCCACAGGAGATTCATCCCTTTCTGATGACGAGTAGCTCCGAGAGATGTAGTCGAGATACTGGGGACCTTTTGTGTAGCACTTGGGCTTGCATTGACAATCCGTTTGACCATGCGGTGCGCCCTAAGACAAAGAGATTCTTGGGGAAATGACGTGCCAGGACTCGCTTTGTGGGACACGATTGCGCACAGACGACCCTTCTCACTGGCTGATGATCTGCATCAAAAGCCCTTCTGTCGTTCTGTGGTTCTTCTTGTGGGATGCTGAGATTGCACAGCCGAAGACTGAAGGACCAGATGACGATCTCCCTATGCATAACATAAGCACATCATGAAGTTCGGGAACGCAAACAAAAATTGGTACAAAATGGTATCGTATATCCTCACGAAGAATGCAGGTCGCTCAATAACCCATTCCTCAACGCCGATAGAAAGCACTATTAATTCCAAATTGAGCTTCCAGACACAATCATCTCTTGAAAGATCGTCCTCGTCCTCCGCCTCTCGGACTGCCCTTATCCACTCGTCCACCACGGGTTCTCTCCGCGCCCAGTCCCTTCCTATTCATTCTTGCATTTTTCATTCCACCACCACGCCCAGCACTCATCCCACCACGCGGTCGATCGTTTCCACGACCACTAGACTGTTGTCCCCTTTTCACAGCTTTCACAACATCCTCGGCATCGACTTCCATCTCATCGCCGTCATCGACATCGTCCTTGCTTTTACGATTGCTGAACTTGAGCTTACCACCACGACCACGTTTGGCACTGTCGCGGCCCTTAATAGCCTGCACATAAGCATTGATACCATCTTCAAGCCCAATCTCACCATCTTTTTCCAGATCAAGCATTTCGGCGTCATTTGCACCGCCGTCTGGACCATCGTCACCGATGACAAGCTTGCCATCGAGATCAATGTTAGCCTTCTTCTTTTTCTCTGGAGCCGCCTTCGTCTTTTGCGGTCGGGTGCTTGAAATACGGCCCAGTGCTTTTCGATCCAGCAAGTCCAGTGGATCTTCATCATCATCCACAATAAATGTATCACCGCCCTTCTTTGTTTTACGCTGTTTAGATCGTCCAAGCACCTCGTCATCACTGACATCGGAGCCAGACGCATCGCTAGCCTCGTCGCCGCTTCCGTAAACAGCCTGGTCGTATTCGTTTTCGAATTTGCCCTTCCGCTTCAAGTCCTCCGTCGCTCCATCTTCCTCGCCACCGTCTTCGCGAGCCTTTCTCTTCGCTCGCTCCTTGGTCTTTCGAATATTGGAAATGAGTTTGTGGTCATCGGCTGGGGTGTATTTCTCGACAATCTCGAATCCGAATCGTCTGATCATTCGCTCAAAAATGTGTTTGATCTTGGCTTGGAGATGAGCTTTGTGCTCGTGTCCGAACTTCAAAAGCCCGGGGATCAGCGTGGGTAGTCGTGTCTCCATCATTTGCCGGTCCAAACTGATAATGCAGACTTTCGTGAATCCAAGGACCGATCTAATGATCTCGCGATTGGGTGACTTCAAAAATATATCCATGGTTTCAACAAGATCGCTGGTAGTTGTAGGCGGTAAATCGGATCGGAAATGATAAAGAATACGAGTTAGTGCTGTGATCGTCGCGCTGACCGAATGTGGAACTGTGCCGGCAAGACCTGCGGACACCATCGTGAGATACTCCTCCAGTGAAGCAGCGACATCTACTGCATCCGGACTCATGTTAGGCACTTTCTTTTGTATGATGGTGCCTCCGGACTTCATTCTTTCTCCCATTTGAACAAGTAAGTCAAATGCCATATTGCGTGCTCGCTCATTAGTCTCTTTCGTGCAGATGACCACTTCGGGAAGGATGGCTGGTATGAAAGTTAGGTCGGAGTCTGGCAGGGCGGTAACAATTCGTGAGATTGCTGCAAGACGGTCACGGCGGGCGGCGGCGGTCGTTTTCTCGGCGGAGCCTAATAGAAGAGCTTGGAGCTCGTCGCTACGTTCTTGCAATGCGATCCTGCCCATCTCGGATTCGGCCAAACGTGGGATGAGCTTGTAAGCTTTCTTTTGCAGGTTTGGGTCGTCCTTTTGCAGCAAAACTGTCGCAATGCCGAACAACTGAGCAAGGCTTTGTCGTGGAAGATAAATCGCGATTGTGATGACCAGGTCCATCAAGGTTTGACTCATTGGCGGCATTTGATTGTCCTTGTTTTTCGTATTCTTCTCAGCTCCGTTTGGCTTCGATTTTTTCTCTGCGAGTGCCGCCTCAAGGGATGTAACAACCTTGGTGAACGTCTCCATGCGTTCCTCCTCTGGTGTGACGCTGAGATAAGCATCAATACATTGTAGAATGGGCCCCCTATAGACTGGAAGTGTTTGTGTGTAAACGTTGAAAAG
This sequence comes from Venturia pyrina ICMP 11032, assembly GCA_000738655.1. Taxonomy (NCBI): domain Eukaryota; kingdom Fungi; phylum Ascomycota; class Dothideomycetes; order Venturiales; family Venturiaceae; genus Venturia; species Venturia pyrina. The sequence continues at coordinate 1,619,503 of JEMP01000025.1, read as the reverse complement.
CACGGCCAGAAGGTTACTCGAAAAGCCAGCCAAATGCTCCAAGTTCTTTTGCGCATCGGCTTTGGTAATCCTCGACATCGCTATGGACGAATCTTCATCTTCGAGCTCGATCAAGGCTTTGTTCGATTCGACAAGGTTTTGTAGAGCGCGACATAGACTTACTCGGAGCTCAACCTGTTGATACAAAAGATTTGCGACCAGCTCGGCAAAGGTCTGATCGAAAGCGGATTGGAGATCGAGGGGCAGAACACAGTAGCCAGGCAGACATGACCATATTTGTTGTACAACCGTCTCATAGATCTTGATCTCCATACTCTTCTCGTTATTGCCATTGTCCATGACTTTCTGGAACATCTTTTCACTGAGAGGCACAAGAGCCTTTCGAAAGTGGTCCAGGCTTGTGTTGCGCACGGAATCGCGCAGTATGGGTAGCATCCATGCTCGGCCTGGTTCGTTGGTCTTCACAGCTAAATTCAGAGGCAAAATATCCAGGGCATTTGCTGCGCCCATTGCGGTGACAGCTTTTGCAATTACCGCATCGGCCTCCTTTTTTCCATTGAAACTGTCGGTACCCCGAAGCTGTCCCACGGCCTTGAGAGCGGATGAAAGCGATGGCGAAGAATGCCATCGAAAAGTATCGAATGTGGCCCCAAGTACCTGGAATACTTGCATCCAAGCAGTTTGATATTTAACGCTTAGTAAGTCGGTGACGATTTTTGACAGCTTCTCCAACACCTTTTCGTCGTAAATCGAGGGATCAAGGATCACAGTGTCAGGCACACAGTTGATGAGGAAGGAGATCAAGCACTCCGCTGCTGAAACGCGGATGTTCTCTGAAGACGAGCTTAGAAAATTCGCGACTTTTTGGAAAGGTTCAGGTAATTTCTGGAACGTGTCCTCGGCGTCGACCTGTGATGCAATATCATATCCACGAGAAATGACAGCAATCCAAGGAGGCAATAATTGGGTATCGTTGGCCGACGGTTGTAACTCATCTAGAATTTCTAGCAGTCGAGGTAGCTTGGATGAGGATACATCGTGTGCCATACCAGCAAATATGACCTCAAAAACTTCGAACGCCGCCATTGTCAAGTACTCATTGCTGGATTTGGCAATCGTGAGGAGTGCGTCGCAAAGCGAATCCATCTTGCGGCTGGGCCAACCTCCTGAAGCAGTCGCAATTGTCTTGACAAGCTGAAGCGCATGCATGAGACTTGGTCCACTCTGATCCTGCTCCTTGTGCTTCTTCGAAGTCTTTTTCGAGGCCTCCACGGCCTCTTTCAACGAAAAAAGAGCAGTTTCGGCGCACATGTCGGCGGCAGGGTGGTCCAAGGAGGGACTCGGAGGGGGATTTTGTAGTATCTTTGTAACTGCATCGCATGCTCTCCTCCTAACTTTTGGCCTGTGGTCCACGGCGATGTTTAAAAGACCTGCCAAAGCCCTTCTAGGACTGATTTGCTCGGCGGGCAGTTTCCATGCTTCCGCGTCCTGCACAATCAGCAGAGATTCGAGACAGCCAATTGAGGGTCGCAGAAGCGGCGCATCCGAGTCGGTGCTGGTCAGAGCAGTTCCGAGCTTCTTGAGGATATGAGAGAACTTTGAGCGCAATACTGGTTTTGGAACGTGGGGAGTTACGAGGTCGAGGAGATAGACTACGGCGGTCGCAACATCTTTATTTACAAGCCCTTTGCTTGCGGATAGGAATTGGTCTAGGAGAGAGAGGAGGGCGGCGAAGTAGGCAGTCGGGGTGAATTCGGAGTTCTGGTCTCGTAGAGTATCTTCGACAGCATTGAGTACGACTCTTGTCTGCGCGGGGAGTGAGCACAGCGGTCGATGTTTATAACTATCCGTACTGACCTCTTGCTGGTTCTGAAGCTTCGTATGGGAACGAATCCTCTCCAGCTTTGCTTCTAAGTCAGCCTGCATGTTTGCGAATAGCGCTGCAAAGACAAACACAGACGAGACTTTTTTCCTGCGAGCCTGGAAACTTCGGGTGTCTAATCGATAGGAAGAGAGACCCCACTTATTCTATGTCACGTGCAAGTCACACACCATCCAGATTGGAGCTTCCAAACTTCTACACCATCTTCGAAATCACTCATCGGGTACTGTAGGTCCCAAACAATAACAAGGCTCCATCTGATCCCGTATCGTATGTGGCCGTGGCGGCTTCATCCGATGTGGCACCACTCCACCTCAACCTTGACCCCTTATAGGTTGTCAGATCCGCTGCGCTTTGCTCCGTCAACGGGGGAAGTGGAATAATCATTGACGAAGCAAGTCGCCGGTCATCCGCACAGTTCCTCTCTCACACCAATTTCTAAGAGAGTATAGAAATCTTATCAAATCTTATCTTTTCTTTCTTTTCCCTCTTTTCTTTTTTTCAACCTCAACTCCTCACCAACTTCCCCATCCATTCCATGAGACAGAGAACTGCAACTTCATATCCATCATGACTGCTAAAACTGCAAATGTTCTACTCATTGGAAGTGGTGGTGTAGGTACAATAGCAGCTGTCAACCTCGAAGCTGGCGGAGTAAATCTCCGATTGACTCCCAAACCGATTATAGCTAACAATGGCAGCTTGCAACCGTCACCGCCGTTCTCCGTTCAAATTTCGAGAAAGTGGAAAGGGACGGATTCGCCATCAATTCGTGCGATCATGGTGTTCTTCAAGGCTGGAAACCAAGTGAAGGTTCACATGCACACTTGAAGTCTTAGGAAGCATGATAGTAACAGATCAGTTCTAAACCACATACCCAAAGTCGCAGAACAACAAACGCCTTACGACTTTATCGTCTGCACCACGAAGAATATCCCAGATATTCCACCTGCATTGCCTATCCAGGTGGCTCCAGCAGTTACACCCGGGCATACGGTCATTGTACTAATCCAGAATGGACTCAACATCGAGAAGCCGTTCTTCCAAATGCTTCCCAATAACATCGTGCTCTCAGGAGTAAGCATGATCGGATCTAACGAACTCGGCCATGGCAATATCGAGCACGAATTTCCTGACGAACTCATCGTTGGGGCTTTCCGAAATCCAAAGCTCGATCCGGCGGCTGAAGACGAAGCTGCGAAGCTTTTTGTGGAACTTTACTCTGCTGCTGGAAAAACAGATTGTACTTACAACGAGAACGTGGGATACGTCAGATGGCGCAAACTCATTTATAACGCGTGTCTTAATCCCATCTGCGCCATCACGGATCTGGATTCTGGACGCATCCGTCTTTCCGACGAGTCGATTGAAATGCTGGTCAGACCAGCGATGGAAGAAATTCGCGCTGCTGCAAAAGCAATGGGACACGACATACCCGAAGAGACCGTCGATAACACGATCGAGGTCGATCCGCTGAGACTATACCTCGCGCCTAGTATGCTAGCAGATGTACGGAAGGTAATCACTTCCCATCCTCATATTCTCGAACGCGGGGCTTACTTGACAGGGAAACTTTATTGAATACGAGAACCTGGTCGGAGAGCCATTGAAAGAAGGATTGGCGAAAGGCGTGCCCATGCCGACTCTCAAGGTCTTGTATGCACTTTGCAAAGCCTTTCAGTGGCGCACGAAAGAGGAGAAGGGCATTGTTGTGCTGCCACCAAAAGAAAAGCCGTCGTCCACCGCGTGAGCTCTCTGGATGTCCACAAGTAATGGCAGATCTAACTGCCATCCTATACAAAATTCATGAACTTGTTCACGATATCTCTTATCAAAACTTCTTGGCGTCATTCGTGCCGTGCCTTCCGCTCAGAATGCGTCAACAGAGCACTCCAGACGTGGAATGGCATTGCCAACATTCCCATATCCATCAATACCACATAACCACGCAATATACGACCAATAGAGTAATGATAAGCAACAAAATTTGTCACTTATGGTCCAGCTCATTCCTTAGCAAAGGTCGCTTCAAAGAACAAACGATACATATATAATACCTCCCTACCTCTCCTTTCCCTCCCCAACCCCAGACCCCAATTTATACTCCCTAATTCCATCTTCTGTCTCCCTCACAACCCTTTAATAATACTAATAATAATTCCCGACATCAAGATCGAAAAATGCATTCTTCCCTCCTCCTCTCCTTAACCACCATCCTATCCCTGACCCTCCCAGGCTCCGCAACCCCCCTCATCCCAACTCCCCTCACGACCCGCGGCGAATGCGGACACTGCGATGTGGCTTTCCAACAATGCATCCCGGTCCATCTCCCCCCCAACCCGAAACACAAACGACGCAACCGTGCTAATGCGAGTACAGAACAAGAACACGCGAATGACATGCGAGTGCTCCGTCATCGATGAGGCTGGTGTGAGTTTTCCTTTGCCCCTTGTGTTCTGGATGCGAGATGTGTTTGTTGATGGGTGATGTAGTGTGGTGAATTTTCGACTTGTGGATACTGGGAGACGTGTGGGAGACAAGTGGGGTGGGATGCTCTGGCAGGCATGTAAATGCGCTGTCGGTAGTTTTCTTTGTCACGGCGGGAATTAGAATGGGAGTGGGACGATGATGCTGTTAGATTTGAGACGGTTGGGCATCGGCGGATTGATTTGGGGGGAGGTATGTGGTGCATGGTGGATGGTTGAGTGGGGATGGTTAATATCCATTATAATAAGCTACAAGCCGGTCGGTATTTTCGAGTTTGTGTGAGAGGAGGATTTTAATTATGATATCGACTTGGGGACTTATGTGCAGCCTGACCTGCAGTGACAAATCAAATCCTCTTCACAAAATGGCAATAATTTCTGTCTGCGGCCAAGTGTTCGTTGCAACAGTCTATCTTCCATTGACGCAAGCGTGTTTAAACACGAGGATCGTGAGGATGAGAAGTGACGGATGAATAATCACAGACATTATGATTCATGCTCGCAAAAGCTGTGGTATCTAGCATCTACACAAGAAAAGCCAAGACGGCAGAAAGGTATGAATAGCGACCAATAAATATATCCACAAGCGAAGAAAGTAAAACAAAAACGTATCGAGAGGCGAAAATGTAACTCGAACCCCAAGGAGCCAAGCCTTGAGTGGAACGCTTCCAAGATCAACTTGATTGGTATTGAATCCTCCTCTTCCGAATGCCAAAACCGGGCTCAAACGCTAAAATGGGGGTATAACTTCAAATTCACCAAGCTCAAGGACTCTTCTTCCGAATATCCAAAATGGGCGCGAAGAAAGGAAAAGGGAAGTTGCTGTGGCTGAATCTAGGCAGATGGAGGGTACCTAGCGATAATGTTTTCGGAACATCATTGCCGCGATGACGATGATAATTGCAAGTGCCACTGTGATGCCAGCAATCACAGCGATCAGAACGGGCTTGTTGAGTGAAAGAATACCCGTCGATTTTTCTCCTTCAGCGCCGCTTGATTTTGCCTGGGCACTGGCAGTTGGTGTCTCTGTAGCCGTAGCTAACGATGTTGCCGAAGGCACTGAAGTCGCAGACGGTATTTGCGAAGTGATCATTGTCGTGGCAACTTGCTTGAGTGTGGTGCATAGCTCAAGGACTCCCGTTCCATCCCGGAAGTATGCCAACATCGATTGAGCGGGCATATTCTGGTTCATGCAGGCAGATTGAGCGACAGCCTGAAGGGTTTGTAATGATTGTAGACATGTCGCTGAGCATGGATTTATGGCGCTGAAATCTGATGGTTGACATGATGGTATTGTTTGAGTGTATACTGCGTTGCAGGAAAAAGTGAGACCGAGATCCAGTGTGCTATCGAAGGAAGCGATGGTGTAATCCGTTGCTGCTGTTACGGTGGAGATGTAGGGGGAGATGAGGAGGAGAGATGATGGTAATGAGCGTAGTAGAAGCATGGTAAATGGGGAAATGGATGGTGTCCAGCACGGGTATCAAAATTGGAGGCGAGTAATAGGCAGAACAGAAAGTAACGACAGACAGGAAACCAGTCTCACGATGTTTAGATTGGAATGAGAGCTGGGTGTACGACGCACACATCGCCGAGCATATATGAGATCCAAGACTTTGCCATTGTCCCTTGGCTCGGCATAAGGTCGTGTTGGTGACATTTGCGTTTGTTTGTTTGCGCTTGGAAAAGACTATGGAGACGCGTCACACTTGATGGCTGTGGTTGGATCTGTGTCGTTTGGTGTGTGGTTGAAACAAGGTGGTCAGCAAAAACAAAGCCTTTGCAGTGGTGTTTCAAGCTCTCAAGGGGCTGCCTCTGCCTCTGCCTCTGATGCGTGCCATTGATGAGTGCCTCTGGCGCCATTCCTGTGGCCACCTGGGCAGGTCGTCAAAGGTCAAGCCCCAGGCCGCACAAGGTCAAGCCCCAGGCCGCAAAAGGTCAAGCCCCAGGCCACCAGTTCGGTTGTCAACCAATGACCAACTTCCACTGCTTTTCAACCTCCTGTGAGGGACTGACTATGGGCCATAGTCATTCCCCCTGTGAGTCCTATCGCGAGCCTCGGAGCCCACCATGTCTTTCCGATAGACTGGCTCTCGCGGGACGATCATGGACCCGCAGCTGTCAACTCGCACTGTTATCGATGATATTGCATCGCGGGGTGAGGCTTGTCTTCAAGACGAGTTGAAGGATTGTCAGAGAAGCGCAAAGCCATCAGCTCTTCAGACTCCCTCAACCAGATAGGCGCTGCGAATCCTATCCACAAGCACATGGCAACAAAATATCAGACGAGATGGATGCGATCAATCCGTCGACACTTGTTGGGCGCCATGAAGTTTCCCGTCGTCGCGTTTGGGCCGCGCACAAGTTTTGCAGGTGACAGGAGATGGGCCACTTCCCCTGGTACTAGCACGTAAAACTCTCATTGCAGTGGATTAATGCAGGGGTGCTGTGGTCTTGACATGTTATCTATCACATACGAGTATACTTCCTTTTTCATGTGCATCTCCCTTTTCCATAAGCATCTCCCTTTCCCATATGCATCTCCCTATTCCATATGCACCTCCCTTTTCCATATGCATCTCCCTTTTCCATATGCATCTCCCTTTTCCATGTGCATCTCCCTTTCTCATATGCATCTCCCTTGCCTTGCGTCTGAATTTGACCTCGGCCAAAGTGAATTCAAAGCAGGACAAGCGCTTGTAGCCCTGTTCCGAAGTGTCTGCCGAAAAGGTTTTGGTTTCTTATCAAGATTTCGTTTCGTTCGGAACTTCGCTATGGCTGACACATCGAGAACTTCGTCTTGAGGTTTTCTTTTGAGTTAGAGCTCATTCGCTCTCGATCGTCGCCTCTCTGCTTCATAGTCTGTTCTCTTACCATTATCAATTTCATTGGAGGGTGAGAAGTTTAGACCTCATCTCGTTTTCAAACTCGCTGGCGACATCCCAAGCATTGATTGGGCATTGAAATCAAAATTGCAGGTCCCGATGACGCTTTATCGGGCTAATAGCTCTTGTCGGCGAAAAAGCGGGATGCCCGCATTCCATAGACAGCGCAGACGAGAATTCTGCGATGTGGTGTGCCAATTAGGCGGCGAGGCACTCTTCAAACTGGGCTCTCGGCCGGCCGAAAACTTTGGAACGGGAATGCGGAGTGCACGACTTTGATGGCCTCAAATTGGTTCAGTTCGAAATCGATATACAACGCCTCGCGAAATACACGTAGATTTCTAAGGTGGAGGAACTTGTTGATTTCTTGGATATCTGCACAAATGGGCGACGTATTGATTCCGACGAGTATCTGGTATTCGATGGCATTCCCCAAAGCTGCATCATAATGAGCTGATGCACACTTGTGGAATCTCGACTCTCTTGAAGTTAGTAACGAATTCCAACTTAAGCTCAAACTCCTGACGAACAGTATAGCCTTCTGATAATACCGATTCTATACTTATGCTTGACCTCATCGCCAGCTCATCTTCATGTTAGTTCATGGGTGACAGTCAACGGGTCTTCGAGTCGGATGGTAGAGGTATAATCCCTCGTCAATCATGCCGGCCAAGAATAAATTTACTTCGTTGCAATACTTGCAAGTTGAGATCGATATCACTAGATCTCTAGCCATTTTCTGGAGATTCCTAGATCGGTCTATATCGATTATAGTTGGAACAACAGCTTTTTAGAGGCGATTCTCCGAGCCCAAACACAAGCCAAAAGCGGAAAAGGGGTCAAAGACGCCACTGCGGAGGATCTCCTTCAAACGTAGAGACACAACATTGTTGAGCGGACACAGTTCTTTCTGGGACAACAAGAAACTATGGCACGTTGGGCAAAGTATCCACTAACTCACTCTTATCGACCATGCATACTTCCAACGCTCAGCGTTTGGTGATTGACTTGAGCCAGAGTAAGTAAATCAACCTCATGATCATCATTTACTCTTTTTTTTTTATCGAGATTCACATCAGTCGCGACTGCGAATGATCTTACAACATGCAAACATGAATCCACAAGCAATTTTAGGTCAATTTGAATGCAAATTCCCACCAAGACTCCTGTGGCGCGTCAACGACAGAGTCTCCCAGGCCCACCGCGAAGCCGAACATTGCCTCACAACAACAAGTCAGCTCGAGCCGATCACAATCAAGGAATTCAAGGAAGCAATTGAAAACCATTTCAACTGGACCGACAGGACAAAAGCAAGCTGCTTTCGCTCTGTCTTCAGCAATAAGTGTGATGCGCGCGACTGGGCGTTGAACCGACTTGGAAGCCTGCAACGCAAGTATACATGCAGAGAAGACGGCCTTCGGATAGTCCGACTGGAGATCGATAGTGCTAAACTGATGGAGACTACTTGGTTATTCAACGCCGAGGAGCTGGCTATCTCTTTGGATCTCAAGGCGAAGACATTGCCAGGTGAATATCTTGTCTACCTTGACATTCCAAACAAAACAGTCGTTGCGCGAAGCGGGTTGTGTGAGCTGAGAAATGAACCGAGTAAGTGAGCCCTGAGCAAATGCGATACGTCGCTGTCGCCGGCATTTCAGCAAGTCACTGCTTCTCAGACAGCCTTACTTTCTGATCGATATCGCAATATTTCTGGCCATGTCATTACTTTGAAATGCCAGGGCTTCATCGAGATCAATCTTAGCTCAGGTTTAGCATAGTCCGAAAGCTACTACGGCCGCTTTCACAGACCGAAGGTCCCCCTGTCCTAAGGCTGAAGAATGCGAAAGACTGATATACCACTTAGACAACCACCATAGTCCAAAGACACCAGATAAAAGCTTGCTGTCGCCCCTTGACGATCTTTCTGTTGCCGAAGATGCTGGAAACGATGCAGACGATGAACTTTCAGGCGAGAGAGATGAGGATAGCAAAGGCGAAGTGGAAGAGGATATCTCACATCATGGCAGAGCCGAGTCTTCTCAATCTACCACGCACAACATACTTAAGATCCAAGATTTGACAATAGGTCACGGGTGATGGCTGGAACGGATGGATTGGTACGTTAACGGCTATACTCCACCCAACACCTTTTGGAGTCCAGTTAACTTCGGTAGCAGAAACTCAATGAACCACGACTCCCTTGCGTGAAGCTGATTATCTCAGGGCTTTTTTACAGAAATTTCTCTGAATGACAATTACCTTCCAGCGTCAGTGCTGTGTTTCGGCCGGTAAAAACAGGCACATGCCAAACTCCCTCATTCCCAACCTCTGCACGAACGTTTCGACGCCCACCGGATCCAGCCACTAGAAATATGCCAGATTTCATCCAGGTTCCAGAACAATACTCCATTTGGCTCAGCCCACTGCAGTGTGATCCGCCTCCGCGTATTTTGTGGAGAATCAACGACAGGTATTCGAAAGCTCAGAGAAACAATGACGGCGATCTTCGAACAGCTTCTCACGAGATATCATGTTCGTGGCATGGGATTAGAGAAGCGATAATGAAGCATCTGGATTCGAACAGGAAGAGCCTCAGTTGCTTCATGTCTCTCACCGACGACAAGAGGCACGCTCGTGATTTGGCGATTAAGAGAGCTAGACGCATCCAGGACCCGTTTCAGTACAGCGACAATTCCGACGATCTGGTCCGTTACGAAATCGATACCAAATGCGTCCACGCCCACATCTACAAGGTTGTCGATCTCGTTTGCGTATTTCACATTCCGGTGGCATCGTATCGTGATATCTCCACCGAGTACTTGATACTCAAGGAAGTTCCGAAAGAAGCCATCGTGGACACCTCAACCATCAAGGCTATGAGGATGGAATCGGGTAAGTCTTGCTTCCAAATAAAGTCATCTGTTCTCACATTATACAAGTGCAGGATGATGATGATGATGATGATGATGATGAACCACTAGAGGGCGAAGCGCTGAAACCCATCATTCCTCGTGACACCCGTCAACATCGAAGCTGGAGGTCTCGCTTTGCTTATCGAAATGGAAAGATTATTGATGAGGCCGAAGATATGACGAGCAAAGATCCAATGACAAACAGCTGAAACTGCTAAGAGCTCGCCGAAGTAGCATCCTGGCTTTGGATTCTCGCGATCCACTGACCCATCTCTCCAAAGATTCAGATGACATCGGACTTGATGTGAGGAAATGGTCAGAAAACGCAGACTTCGGATTTTGACACTGGCAGTCTGCGCTGGATTGGTGACCCATCTATTCTGGGTCACCATTAATCTTTGCTCGTGGCAGAGAGAATGCCACCTGACGATGTGAAAGAAGAGCTAGGCGCGCATCTTCATTTGAATAGAAGACGAAACAGCTGGGTCAATTAAGAGCGAGAGAATGAACACAAGAGAAAGAATACAGGAGGTCAATACTCACATCGAAGAATATCCCTTCACACATCATAACCATTCACAGCGACTCGACACTGTTACATCACAGGAACACCCGCACAGTCAACACAGCCTAGGCACATCATAATTCACCTATCGCAAGAATCAGTCTTTCCTTCACAACATACACACTATCACCTACCCACCAAAATGACATCCGAAACTAAACCACCTACAGCCCAACAACCAACAATTTCCCGTCCCAAATTCATCCACGCAACAATCCGCACCCTCCCCCAATTCCGAACCGCCCTAATCACCCACCTAAAACAAAACCCAAGCCCGTTCCGCCTCGTCACCGAAACCGACCGCCAAGCTCTAAAAGCAAAATACGGCGACGACATGACCACCCACACATCCAAAATCGTAGAAGTCGGAGACGAGAAATACGCCTGGTTGTTTAAAGTCGGCGAACTGTTGGGGGGGCTGAAGATCAAGATTCGGAACGTGAAGTTGATTACGGGGAGGGATGTTGCGGGGGATTATGTGTTTTTGGATTGTGAGCCTGATGCTGGGGGGTTGGCGATGTTTATGGCGGAGGCGAGGGAGGAGGAGAAGGAGGAGGGGGAGGGGAAATAAGTGGTTGAGGGTGCTGAGGCAGGATGGTGGGTGCTGAGACGAGTGGGGAGAAGTTTGATGTCTTGAGGCGATGGCTACGACTATGGCAGAGCGATTTCAAGCTGCTGGTCGTTGCATGTATATCTTTTGTAAGCATAACACTTCGACCTGCTTTCGTTCGGACAATGAGCTGAACCCGTGGGATTCGGGTAGAGAAGAGGAGAGCAACGATTAGCGCTCCTCCGCACATTTCACAAGAGTTTATTGTATATATTTGCAACCCCAAGGATCTCCAACACTTGGAAGTATATTTTTAGTCCAGTAGACACAGCAATCAACCGAATCTAAACATAATAATGCTCCATCTTTAAACCCATCCCGCCATCCACACCCATCTTCGCATCTCCATACTCGTTCGTTTCCACCATTTTCGCCCTCTCCTGCGTAATCACCAAATCATCAAAACTATGTACACCCACTTCCTCAAAACCATCCCCCTCCTCCTCCTCGCCACAAAAACAACAGCAACGCAGCAACCCCCACCACAAGAATGCGGCACCGGTCCCTTCAACGGTAAACCAAACAGCTTCGTACCACTCGACCCCTGCCCCCTTAATAAGCACAACGTCTACTTCTGCAACTCAGGCGCATCAATCGGTAACCACCCATCCCCATTCCCCATTTTCCATTCCAGGTAAAACTAATAGACAAACAAAGTCCACAAGCAAAGCCAAATCCATTACCGCGGCGGCTCGGCGCCAACGACCATCGCCATCGTTTGCAAGCAAAAGCCGTTTGCGTTCCATTGTCCGCCTGGTCGTGAGAAGAGGTTTCGCGTTCCCGAGTGTGATGATGTGGTTACATCGGTGACGAATATCCGAGAGCTTTGATGTGGCTTGGGGTCCAAGGTGATAGATGGTCAGTGTAAAGATCTGTGTTGAGGATGATGATGAATGAAGATCTGAAAGTATGCTCGATCTTCGCTGTGATGTTGAATGCAAGAATTCTCCTTCTGTGTCCGAGTATTGCAAAAGAAGTTGTTTGATGTCCCTCTCACCTCACCTCAAAGCTGGAATTGCTGATAGTATCAAGTGTTTGGCGTCTGCATCTTTGCATTTTACATTGAGTTGATGGCCTCATGGGAAAATTGATTGGAATTTCGGACTCGAGAAAGCGAGATAGATTTGGGACCCAGCTGTAGGGATACATTAAGCCTACCGGGTTCGACGTGATGCTGACAATGTCAACAGGAAGAGAGTGAAGGTTGGTCCTTTTCGAGACCGATCCTGGATAAAGATGGTAGCTAGATACGACCAGATCTGGATCAAGACTGCCGTCAATGCTTTTGATTGGTGAAAGTCGATTGGATTCGGAATTGTATCTTCTTTGAACAATACTCACCATCTTTACGATCAAAGGATACGTCTTCTATCCTCAACAATGGACAACACGATGTGCTGTATATCCCTTCTTGTCCTGTTCTCATCATCAGCATGCCAAAGTTTTCATGAACGCTGCAACCACACCCTTACCGTGATCCTTATTACGTTACAGCCCTGAAATAGAGATGCAAATCAAAGTGACAACTGTGATTGATATATTGCACTACCTACATATAATGCGCCGTCCAATATCCCAAGCAAATGCCTCGCAGATTGCAAATCTTAAAAAACTCTATATGTCTAATTATGTTCAACTGGATGCTCGGGCAGAAGATCCTCAGACCCCTCCCTCTCAATACACATCTTCAAAGGTGGCTGTACGATATCGTTGAAGAGGAAGGTTCCATACACCAACATCGCAAACCCAACCACTTGTAGCCACTTGAAAGTCTCCCATCCTAAGCCGAGGGAAACGACCCATATGAACAGGGTGCGACAGGTATCGATCGTAGAGCGTGCTGTTGCTGAGACGGAGCGTGTGACGGAAAGACCGAAGAAGTTGAATCCACTGTTGTTGTACATGTAAGCAGTTGTATCTGACTAGGAAAAAGCCCACTCACCCGATACTGATCATGATCAACACACTGCTTACAGCAATTGCTCGGTAATGCGTGACCTCCCATAGCCCTTGGTTCATGTCGAAGTATCCACCTTTACCGGCGGCAGTGTTACCGTAAGCAAAATGCAAGATTACCATTCCGATCGTGGTGACCAAGAAACCCCAAATGCCTTCCCAGCCAACTGCCTTGAGCGGCTCGATCGAGTATTTTTCCATGATTCTCTCCTCGACAACAAATTGTGTTGCCGTGAAGATCTGGGCTCCAGCAATCATGGAGATACCAATAACCGTCTTCAGAGCCACACTCATCTCTGGGACAGCAACTTCTGTCATTCCCGAGACTGGCTGGTTTAGATAATGTTGCATCAATAGCAGAGACGATGGTGTTGCCTTGTCCTTTGCTATAGCGCCTGCGAGACCGACGACAGCTACACCGCTGACGACGACAAAGAGCGCAAACCATTTGTATAGTCCTAGCCTTCTCTTCAAAAACCATACACTGAACAAGCCGACGAAGAGCACCAGTGCACCACGCGTCATCTGGTAAATAGATGCGGCCACAAACAACAAGCCCACATTCATAAGCGTAGTGCCTATAATATCGCAGATCGCAGGCATGGCCAAATATGTCACTTTCCAGCCTCCCAAAGTCGCTCTTCCATCGTGTGTGAGTGTGAGGGATGTCGCGAGTGGATCATCCGAGTACGCATCGTCATCATCTTCTTCAGGTTCTTCGTTATTGACGAGTAAAGGATCGGCGGCGGAGGAAGGGATGAAGAAGTAGCCGGACTGCTTCCCACGTCGTTCCTGGATACGCTTGTAAAGAGAGTGTGCTCCGACAACGAGCCAGCAGCCCATCTCGCCTAAAAACATTTGCAGTGTTTGTATGACGGGCTGTTCGAAGTGTCTTCTGTTTTTCGGGTTCGTGGCTTTGCAGTTGCCTGTACATTGCATGTCCTGTCCCGATTGAGTCAGTCAAGGCCCCATACCAGGTAGTAGAATTATCATACCTGATACTTCGTGAGTAGAGTATTACAAACACCCGTCACCAACATCATAGCCACCAAGAACGGGATCACTGCCTTCACAGCCATGGCTGCGTGTGAGGCCGGAGCTCTACGAGCTCAAGGCAAGGTATTGAGGAGTTTCGAACAGATCCTTGACGCGGAAGCTGGAAAATGGTTATCGGTGGTACTGGAGGTCACTGAGGTATAACTGCCAGTTCTGGTTGAAGGTATAAGGAGGCAGGGAGGCTATATATGAGCTTGTCGCATGATGGCGATTTAAACAGGGTCTGTGATAAGTGATGAGGTCCGTTCACAAGCTATATTGGTACCGAATCACTTGGCGGGAAATCGCGGATACAAAGACGAAAGATAGTCTGATAAGATTACATCGCAATGGTAGACAACAGGGAGATTTTCACGGGGAGTGGCACATCATCAGTCATAACACATCGCTTCTATTGTTTGAACGAGCAGAAGTGAAATCTAGAGTCCCCAGGAGCAGACTCCTTCGCATAACCGTTCCATCGTGAGCCGCATTAACACATGAACAGAAGTTGACCGGCTATTTTTGCATACTTTGACGAGTGTCAAACCATGCCTCATGAGAAAAAAAAAACAGATGCAGCGGATATATTGAAGACCTGAGAATGCAAAGATAACTTTGCGGGAGGGGTTCCGACCCGACTATTCCACCGGGAAACCCATTCCGCTAATCACCCTCATCGAACTATAGGTCGTGGAGCATCTACTTCTTGGCACCAGCCTTGACGGCGGCCTTGGTGACCTTGCCGGCTTTGTCGACCTTGACGACGCTCTTGATGACACCGACAGCGACAGTCTGTCTCATGTCACGGACAGCGAAACGTCCGAGTGGTGGGTAGTCAGTGAAAGCCTCAACGCACATTGGCTTGGAGGGAATCATCTTGACGATGGCGGCGTCACCGGACTTGATGAACTTGGGCTCAGTCTCGGTGGCTTTACCGGTACGGCGATCGATCTTCTCCAAGAGCTCAGCAAACTTGCAGGCAATGTGAGCAGTGTGGCAATCCAAAACTGGAGCGTAACCAGCACCGACTTGACCTGGGTGGTTGAGAACAATGACCTGAGCGTTGAAAGACTCGGCTCCCTTTGGAGGGTCATTCTTGGAGTCACCGGCGACGTTACCACGACGAATTTCCTTGACAGAGACGTTCTTGACGTTGAATCCGACGTTGTCACCTGGGAGACCTTCGGGAAGCTGCTCGTGGTGCATCTCGACGGACTTGACTTCAGTGGTGACACCAGCTGGGGCGAATGTGACGACCATACCGGCCTTGATAACACCGGTCTCTACACGACCGACTGGCACTGTTCCAATACCACCGATCTTGTAGACATCCTGGAGAGGAAGACGGAGGGGCTTGTCGGATGGACGGGATGGTGGGTCGATGGCGTCAATGGCCTCGAGGAGGGTCTTTCCGGTGACCTTGGACTTGGTCTCCTTCTCCCATCCCTTGTACCATGGGCAGTTGGAGGAGTTGTCGATCATGTTGTCACCGTTGAAACCGGAGATTGGCACGAATGGGACGTGCTTTGGGTTGAAACCGACCTTCTTGATGAAGGAAGATGTCTCCTTGATGATTTCGTTGAATCGCTCTTCGGACCACTTGGTGGTGTCCATCTTGTTGATGGCGACGATGAGCTGCTTAACACCCAAGGTGTAGGCAAGCAGGGCGTGCTCACGAGTCTGACCATCCTTGGAAATACCAGCCTCGAACTCACCAGTACCGGCAGCAATGATGAGAATGGCGCAGTCAGCCTGGGAGGTACCTGTGATCATGTTCTTGATGAAATCACGGTGACCTGGGGCGTCAATGACGGTGACATAGTACCTGCATTGTGTGTTAGAATGAATGCGACGAATGCGACAATTGGAAAAGGGATATATACTTAGGAGTCTCGAACTTCCAGAGCGCGATATCGATGGTAATACCACGTTCACGCTCAGCCTTGAGTTTGTCCAGAACCCATGCGTACTTGAAGGAACCTTTGCCCAATTCGGCGGCTTCCTGTTACAGTTGTTAGCATGATCATTGTAATAAATGGTGGTTGAGAAGTGTTTCGGCATTGGTAGCGCGATCGGAAAAAGTTGGGCTGCAAAAGTGGCGGTGCGTGAATAGCGGGGAAGTGCGGGACACAGTAATTTTGGAGGGGCAGGTTTCGAAATGAAATCCGGGTTGCCACAGCGCAAAATTTGCAGTGCCCGCAAAGCGACAGCGATAACATATGGAATAGATGCCTTACCTTCTCGAACTTCTCAATGGTACGCTTGTCGATACCACCGCACTTGTAGATCAAGTCTGTACATTGTGAGCTGGCTGTATTGCGAAGATAGAGGGGTAGGAGGATGCTTACGACCGGTGGTGGTGGACTTGCCGGAATCGACGTGGCCGATAACCTTGAGAAAGTGAGTGAGTGAGAGTCCTTCAGAGTCGAAGGGTGGATCGTAGACATACGACGACGTTGATATGGAACTTCTCTTTACTGTTGGACTGTCAGTTTCTGCTACTGTGACTCTTCCGGTCGCCCTCCATCGAGGCGATGTTCAAAGAGTGGCTTACCCCATGTTGATGAAAGTTTGTTTGATTGATTGTGTGGAAGTAAGGTGTGAGGATTCAGATTACCAGATTCTGAGGCTTGGGTGTGCTCAGAGGTATAGTGACAACGGGAGAAGTTGAGTCTGAGCAGAAATTCGACTATATGGTGGGAATGAGCACAGACCAGTTTGGTGGGGTCGTGACTGTATTAGAGAGAAGGAGCCAGGCTGGGAGAGAGAGATTTTTCAGAGACGATGATTGGATTAGACTACCCACAGTCGCCACAAATTCCTGCGCTTGAACCGTCTCTGGCCGGGTTAGGGACGTATCAATATGACGTGGACCAGTGTTGACATCGCAGACCATTGGGAAACCCCTTCAGAATGTTCCAATGCCTTCGAATGCCATGAATCAGGCATAACCGGTGTCAACGACGCTCTTCCCCAACCAGATACCGCCGGTGAGACCTGTGATGGCCTTGGCTCGCTTCATACATTCTCAAGTCAGCCTGAGACTTCACACTACAACACGAGATTGTCCAACAGGTTCAAAGCTCTGGTCAATTGCATATCCTGGGCAGATGATTATCATGCTCCTCTCGCCGTGCAAAGTAGCAAAAGCCATTCCACAGTAATCATACATGCCACTTAATTCCACGCCCTTCTCTGCAAAGCACCGCCAGCCTTCATCAATCCGCCACTCCCCGGTCGTCCACTGCCCCTCAAACAGCCATAATGAGTAACAGCACCATCAGGATATACACGAATCGCACTCCCACCAAATCTCTTGTGACAAACGCCACACAACCTCTCCTCCGTAACCTTGACACACTTGTTTCGTTTCCCCAGTAGTAAATCTGCCCGAACAGCAACCTCCTCCACACCCATCAGTCTAGCTACGATTCTCTCCTCGTTCATGACACTATTGGCCGAGCGTATACGGCCACGGAAGTATGATTCTAGATCCTTGACTGGCAGCGTCGATGGTATAAGATCGAGAGTTGATGAGGCGGGAAGCCGAGCGCCATGTTTCGATAGCAAGTCCAAAGCAGGTGCCCAATTGGGCTTGTGAGGTGGTGGAGGCGTGAGGTAAAGAGAAAGAAGAGTATGGTATATCGACGGCTCGGCGTCTTCGGAATCATTTGCAGGTGAGAGGATCGGTGTCGTGCCTGGAGCTGCAGTTGTTGAGGCAAGATATTGGTGATTGCAGTAGTCTTCTGCTTTCTCGTAGTCCTCAATCTGGAAGACATATATCTGTAGAGCTTGTTTGTGATTGCCCATTTTGCTCAATACGATAGCACGAGCTTCGAAGAAGTCAGGTTCTAATGGTCACAGTTAGCTGATGCTTGTCAATTAGATGGAGGTTGAATGTACCTGTAGCAGGAAGCCTGGTGAACAGGCGAGCGCCACTGTACTGCGTGCTTGTTTTCAACAGCTTTTCTAATCTTGCTCGCCAGTCCAGTCGGTCCTCTTCCGTTTCAAAGCCCTTGTCGTCCTTCAAACGATCCAAGTAGAAGCTAATCAGCCGCTGATGAAAGTCGGGAGTGCCATCGTTGAGCTCATAGATGATATACTCAAGATATTCTACGGCCAACTTGTTGTCGATTTCTTGCAAGAAATCGACCACTCGATGTCTCGGTAAGGTCTCCGCATTTTCCGTGTCGGCCAAAAACACTTGCATACCGAGCTTTGAGTCAGTCTTGATCGGCCACTCTGCGAACTCGAGAATGAGATCAATGAGTTCCGGTGGCAGTTGCTGCAGGTATCCCACCGTCCTCTGAGGACCTAGAAGATCCGGCGCGATCTCTTCTTCTGCTTGCCCTTTGCCAAACTTGGCCAGCATTTCTAACGCCTCGCGGTGGAGTGTTTTGCCATGTAAGAAGTCGATGAGATCGCCGTATCGACCGCTCTCGTACAGTTTCTCATTCACAACTTCTGGGTCGCAGAAATTGTCCAGACGGAACAGTGACCCCGCCAGGCCAGGACGTGCGAGCATATAGGCACGGAACAGTGTCGTGTCTGTGAGCTTGGCGACCTCAAGCAATTTAGCTTGCCAGTCAATATCTTTCTCCTCCTTCTCCAAAACAAGGAGGTTTGAGAACGGTGGTTGGTAATCTTTGCCCCGCTCTTCTGAGGTTGGAAGCGGCTCTTTGAGTTTCCCATCATAGTCGATATACTTTTTGATCTGCTGCCGGTTCTGTGCAAGGAATGAACACAGCTCTCCTGTAGCGACAAGGAGGTCTTTTCCTTCCAACGCTTTGTCCGGTGTCTCAGTCTTTCCATCATTTGATTCAGCCGCTTTGGCAGACTTGATCGAGGCTGTATCAGACTCCACTTTCTTGGTATCGGCCTTCAATCTGCTGAACATCGACCGTCCAATTGTGGATTGTGGTGTAGGTTGTGGTGCGATCTTTGGAGAAGCAGACGGCGACTTCTTAGCAGGAGTGTCTTCAGACTCGTCTGCGGTCTGACTTTCCACCTCTTCGTCCTTTATCGAGGACAGCTCCACGGCAATCGATTTTGGGTAGAGCGCGATTACCCGGGCCGGTGGAGCCGATGCCTCAGAGAACAGGTCTAGTGCATCTCGATATCTCCGCTGATCAAAAAGACCTTGAGCTTTGAGGATCTTGACCTCACGTAAACGTCCATCTTTATCCTTCAGCAGAGTGTCTTCCAGCATCCCGAGCAAGCTGATAGCTTCGTCATATCGGCCTTGTGTAGTAAGAATGTCGATCTGACTTTCATATTCCAAAGCGCCCATGCGCCAGACGCAGCGGTCGCTTGCAACCAAGAACCCTTTCCCAGCATGCGCCAGGCTTATGTATGGATTGGGAATATGTAAGAAGGTCGCATTGGGGAGGGAGATGGACTGTAGCAGTGATAGGGTGTCTGGACTTCGTACTTCGAGGGTTCCTTTCGAAGGAGGTTGTAGAGCGAGCATGTATGGGTAGGAGTAACCAATAGCTTCCGGCGCAAGAGACCAAGGAACCTGTCTTTTATCTCCCAAGGGCTTGCCATTTGTATCCACGAAGAGAGTATTGACATCCTTAGCCAACAGCAGCTCGCCCTCGCCGAGTCTTGCTGCCATAGGCTTCGGAACCCATCCTCCCATGCCCATGTAGCCCATTCCAGCAGAGTTTACTGCTCCAAAGCGGACTCCCGCCTGTCCAACAGCTTCTCCTGGCAACCCAGGCTTGATAATGTCCTCCACCTCTTGACTGACCACATCAACCATCACGAAGCCTGGATCCATTCCGACAACCAATTTTGTCCCGGATGCCCAAGTCAGAGATTTGACAGAAGCTATCAGTGTAATCTCGGGCACCTCATTCGAAAGCTCCATGTCCTGCCATGACCAAAGTATAATCCTTCTCTTAACAGCTACAGCAAGCCGTGACACAATCGAGGGTATGCCAGTAGAGGAATCTTTGACAATATTTGACGTGACCGCGAATGCAATGGCGCCCTTTGTTCTTTCGAGCCTTTCCTGTATCGTATAGGTGCCTAGGTCGTGTATAGAAACGTAGCCATCTGAGAGAGAAACCAGCATATTGGCCTCTTTTATGATCGCGAGCTGTTGTATAGGCCTTCTCGAAAACTTCTCCTCTTCCCTCAAAAGATCCACAGGCCGTACTTTTGGCTTTGGAACCTCCTCTGCTTGTTCGTCCGTGCCATTCTCACTGCCATTCGTGACAGGCTCCGCGAGCTCGTTCACTCTGTATATGCGAAGGGATCCGGTGTTCAACCCTACGAGCAGTCGGTCGCCTAACATGAAGTTAGAGAGCGTCCATAGCACTCCTTAAGTACCTATAGTCATCATACCATAAGCCAGGATAGATTCAATCTTGCTCTTGTCGCGTTGTTTCAACTCGACAATCGCTTTCGGCGAGAAGGCAGACAACATGATGAACAGTCATCAAGTGCGCCTTCGGTTGGAAAACTCTTTCGAACCTAATCTGGAAATTCTGATGGACATAATAGAGTGGTTGTTAGTCGGGAGCCTCATTTGAATGATGCTACTAGGTTACTGAGCTTGGAAGCTTGGAGCTTTGCCGAATGCCATACCCAATCAGGCAAATGTTGGTCCAAATGTGGACTACATACGACATATTTGGATAGATTAGGCGGCGATTTGATCGGAATTGTTCAAGGAATATTTCAGCGTAAGGTGAGCGGGACCAGCGTAAATGATATCATGTAACATCAGGTTCGTGGGCTGTCTAGCAGTGTGAGAAACGAGTAGGCAACACGGTCCATTCTAGAATTAGGACATGGGATGTTTGAGCGTACTCATTCCGGTCGATCCGGACCTAGCAAATAGGAAACGATTTGAGTTCGCTGGTTTTGTCCACTAGCTTCTTTGTACTGACAGAGGTACAGTGGATTCATTCAATAATAAAACTACGTAGTAAGATAAACATAGAAGCTGATTGCAATACAGCCCTCGCGTTAGGAGAATAGAATCAACATAAATCCTTTGTATCAACAAGGCCATCTTGGCCGCCTGAACGCCTGGCACGCCTCCCCAGGTATCTAAAACGGCTATATAAGACACGATGAAGCTCGAAGCCGACACACCCCAGTACCAACCACCGTGAACGCCAATTTTACCCATCAGATCTCTACTCCATTTTCATAGCTGTGTCGTGATGGTCGTTGTCACCCTGCACTTCGCGGAGCACCGGGTACAGGCTCTGCGCCTCCTTGTCCTCTTCGATCTTCGCCTTCTCTCGTTGCTCCTCCTCTTCGCCGGAAAACTCACCACGCTCCAATCGTTCGCGGACGAAATTGCGGAGAGCTTCAATGAGACGAACGTTTTCGACCCAAGACTCTTGTGCCTTGTCAGCCTGGTCTGAAGCCTCCGATTGCAAGCCAGGCGAACGAAGAGCAGGATCGACGTTGGTTAGGGAAGGCGAACGAACGCCGAGTTTATCAATTGCTGGCAGTGTATCCGTGGATTCCGAACGTCGACGTGGTGATGGCGTTTGGTCTGGGTCCGCGGAATCGCCAGGCGCTCGCTGTTGAAGTTGGCCGCCAGAGTAGCGACGACGGAGGTCATGGTCGAATGCAGTTGCGAGACCTGATGGTGCTGCGCTGCTGGTGGAATAACCGCTGATACCTTCAGACATTGCGCTAACACCTGGGAGCGTTGGGTAGCCCAGGTTGGGACGCTGAATGGGTGAGATAGCATGGCTGGAGTGTACAGAACTTGGGGAGTGTCCTGAGGTGTATGACATGACACTTGAAGCTGGAGTCAATGCGGGGGTCTCTATCGCAGAGGGGACTGGTGCTCCACTGCTTGCGTGCGAGGACATGGAAAGATGCGAGGATGGCATTTGTGGCGGTGAATTGCTAGACCGGTAGTTTACTCCCGAGTGAACATAGTGAGCGCCAGGTTGTGCAACTCCAGCAGCGGCTGCTTGGCTCGAGTTCTCGTAGACAGTAGACTGCAGTTGCTCAAGGAATTGATCAATGTTCAGGAGATCACTCTTGGTGCGCAAGTTGGGAAGAGGTAGTTGGTATTGTTGTTGCTGCAAGACTTGGGGTGCAGACGCAACTTGGGGTCCGCCGCCGGAGTACGCATCATGCCCAGCACCTGAGTAGCCATTGAGCATAGGCAGCTGCACGCTGTTGAGGGCCATCAGGCGGTGGCCGACATCGTAGTAAGTGGTCGGGTCAATGCGACGTTGTTTGGCGTCTCCGAAAAACTCGTTCAAGGCGTCAAAGGCTGCGCGCTTTCGCAGTTCGTACTCGGCGTTGGTGCTTTGAGGTTGGCTGACAGCGTAATAGACTGGTCCGTAAGCAGAGCCTTGAGCGGCCGTCGCAGCAGGGCCGTGATATGCGCTTGCATTGGCTCCGCCATTTGAATAGTAAACGGGTTGGCCACTCATATGGTGTTGTTGGTCGGGATAATATCCACTTGCTGTAGCAGCAAGAGACTGTAAGTCAGCGACTACTATTTCAAAAGTCAGGACATTGGTGAAGAAAAAGGGAACCCATTTTCGCGCCGAAAAAATCATCAGGTAGAAGAAAATGGGTCAGGGCGTACAGGAATGGTTTGAGTTGGGATGCTGTAGGGAGAGTACTCACGCTTCCCAGTGGGACCTGAATAACCGTTCACGCCATTGCCGCCACGGTTTGGCTCAGGAGATCGTAGAAGTACCGAGTCGTCGGCGTGAGTCTTGACATGCTTCTTCAAATCTTGAGGTCGCTTGAATGCCTTGCCGCAAAAGTCGCATTTGTGAGGCTTGAGAGGAACGTGCACTCGAATGTGCGAAGTAATATGGTCACGTTTGACAGTGGTAGTGCGACAGTTGCCCCATTGACATGTCAAGTTTAAGTTGTTGGTACTTTTGCGGCCAACATGTCGTTCGCAGACGTGGTCCTGCGATGGGTATTAGAACTGATCAGAAACATATTTTGGGGTGTGAAAATATTTTCCCGTAGTGAAAATTTCCGACCGGGTAGGCCAGGTGGAGCACGGAAGTCACTTTTCATGCGCAACGTACAGCAAGCAGCTGTGCAATGATCAAGAAGAGGATATGATGGAGTTTGAGTTCAGAGACGCAGAATAATCTTGGCAAGCCAAGCCCGCGAGGCTGAAGAAAGCTACGAGGGCAACTTACATAAAGCGCTTCTGGAGTCGTCGTTCGCTCACCACAGCTTTGCCACTGGCAAATAAGTGAGTCGCCTCCAGAGTTGGATTGTGAAAGTGCGTTGACTGCTGCCTGTGTTGGTTGCGGTGACTGGGCTGGAGGAGCCTGGCTAGTTGTCACGGCCGAGACGCCGTTGCTGTCGTTGGCCGACATAGTTGTTGACGAGGGATGGTTCAGCGCCAAAGTCTGAGCAGTTGGTTGACTGAGAATCAATGAGATGCGAAGTGCACGATGTGGTGGTTGACTTCTCGTCGTTTTATGGATTCTGATGGGAGGAGAGAGCGGAAAGGCTTGGAATATGGGTGGAGGCCAAGGTTGGCAGCAGGCGCGACGGAAGACCAAGGTCTTTATGAAAAGCTCAATTTCGTCTCGCCTTTTCGACGGGCAGCCCCCTCGTCAACCAGCGGCAGCACAGCCGTAACGACAAGCTCGATTCTCTTGGCGATGGATGCGCTTCCCTTGGCAGAGGTGCAGGGTCAAGGAGGGTAGGGAGTATCCGTCGCCTCGTGAGCGGGGTTTCGGAGAAGAGACGGGGTCTGTTCGCGCCGGCGAGATAGAGGGACCCGTTGCTCAGCGGGCAGTGTTGTGGTGTCAGCACGCAGAGCAGCACCCGGCCTGCGAGCTGCCGACTAAAGCGTCACGACGCTAACGCCAGACGAGTCGCACATTGATATGGCCCCACCGCGGCCATTGGCGGAAATCACGGCAGGCAGGTGTCAGGGGAGCTCCTTACAGCGATCCGACAGGTGGCGCTGTGCTTCTCCAGGGCCTCATGTCATTGGGCAGGCTCTCAAGCGGCAGCGGTTTTAGAACAGATACCAAGCCCTTGGCAAGAAATGGGGATCCCTGTCTGGAGGCTTCTCTGGGCTCACCAGCTGATGCTGGTGCAAATGCGGAAGAGGGCTCGGATCAGCACTCAAGAGCCAAGTGCCCAGGCATCTCCGCTCTCTACCACAGTAGTTCCAAGCATCCCTCTCTGTCGGAGGTCTTGAGCAATTTACCGTCTCCCCCACCTCCATCACTGATAGAATAGCTCCGTACTTATCTGCCCAAATTGCCACAATTATCACAGGCGCTTCGCGAGACCAGACACGTCCCCGGGGCCAGCTCGCGAATTACCGAGCTGCAGCCCGAGTGTCCCGACGTCCTGCTGCCCTCAGCGCTGTAACTGTACGGAGGACCGAGTACTGCGGACACAGCCGCACTGTCTCTATTTTCATCTCGTCCTCCTCGCCGTGTACTAACAGTCTGGCATTATGCAAGCTTACTATGTAGATTAGAACTATGTAGATAGGAAAAATACACGTCGCTCATTCATCGTGCCAACATGCTCTTTTCTTGCAACACACACCATGGCGCGTCAGACACCCAAGTAGAACTGCTGAAGCATACGAGACCTCATCTATTATTCATACAGCATGGAATGGGGAAAGCCTTGGAGACTGAGACTCTCATCAGTCTCCAGCTGCCAGTGGTTCCGATTCCCATTCCACGGACGCGAGCAAAATACTGTGTACTGTAGATTGAAAGGTTTCAAGGTATCTTACGAGAAGCTGGTTCCCTACCTCTGATCTCCCTTGGCAAATGCGCTTTCTCGTCCTCGTCATCCATACGAATCTGGACACGCGCGAATTTAGGACTTCCCCACTCGGACTGGTATGTGAACACATTTAGCGTACCCAAGCATCCCGATGGTCCATAAAGGTATACTCTCCGAAAGAGAGACTGGGATTTTCCCAGGCTGTGTTGTTGGCAGAATCATGGAACCACACAGGACTTCAGAACACATGGGAATCATAATCGAGCCTTGATGATCGATCGATGAGGATGATGAAACGTAGTTCAGTAAGGTGTGATTCTGGCCAAGCTACCAAGGCGTGCCTGATGGGTCTTCGAATCAACCTTCTCTAGGTTCCTGCTATCCAAGTCTACTTCATCACGGTAGGCGTGAAACTGTTGATGCAGTTCATGCCCCGAACTAACTGCCACTTCGATGACTTTGCGCAACCAAAATGACTGCTCATCGCTTGCCAATTCGAAGCAACAGGTACCAATCACCAATACAACGACTGGAAAGTATCAAGTCAACGCAGCGTTCTGATAGACGGACACCGTCTGGTTGCTGTACACGTTTTCGTCTGCCCAGCCTTAATTCCACTCTTCCTAATTTGGCAAAGGGTTCTCCAGATCTAGCCGCATCTGACTTCCAACTCTTCCAGATCGAAATATTGGCAGAAGCTTTCTCTTCTTCAAGAACGTCCCGAGGCTTGAATTTAGACAAGCAACAAGCTATCGAGTCTCGGTGGCGCTAGTTCTTGGGAGCCTTATATCTCAATCACCGCCGATTATCGCTCGGGCTTGTAGGAGGTACCTTCCTGCCGAAAGTCTTATGACTCGCTGAATGGTCCTTGGTATGCCATCAGAATCTGCCAACACGACTCGGCTTTTACTATTGAACTCTTGTTCTTCGATTGGTCGGTCTTGGTAGGTCACCACAATCTCACATGTGTGCTTCATTACACTATACTTTTCAGATTATATACGAACATAGAGGCATCAAAGAGAGGTGTGCCAGATTGCTACCCTCAAAGCAAGCAGCCGTGCACACGATTGGCCCTCTTCCATCAAGGAACAACGCACACTTGCACACTGGAACCAGCTGGGCCACTAACAGAGACGCGTAGCTGTTCTAGATTGCGACTGCCGCGGGATTGGAAGCATCTATCGCTCAGCCTGGGCGATGAGCATCGCCATGAGGGCAGGGGGCTTTACTCAACAAGCTCCGCATAGATGCGATGGGGACCTGCCTGATGTTGTCAATTCAGTGCCCCTTGAAGTACTCATGAATCGGAGGGTTTTGCTGGCTTTGGAGTGCCTCAACTCTGAATCATCATCCATGAAGTTCCGGCAATTTTCAAAAGCGAAGGTTGGCAGGATTTCGTTGATAACGATATCTTATTGGTGGTGGCGAATAAGGGATAGGATGTCGTCGAGGACAGAGAAATACCTGTCTGGGGCTTGACGTAGAACAAGCGAGTCCATTCAGCTCCTCTCAAGAAGTTTTGGTCTTGAACTTTTCGACATCGTTTCCGTATTCTGGTCCTTGCTGTGGAACCAATGTAGTATGTGAGATTGTCTTGTCTGGAAGCCATTAGAATATGATGAGGTATTGATATTGCAAAGTGTCTACTCTCCATACTTACACGCCGTCTCTTGGTTTATTCCTACTTCACACCAATCCACCCCAATCCGCTTCAATGTGCCCTCTTCCCAGCAACGAACTCAGAACTCGTACCCTGACAGATACTTTCCGCCCGAACAGCCTCAAGCAGCGCTGGCTCGCCAAAGATCTTTACCTCATCGCTTCGAGACAATTGTATTCCTGCTTCTCAAGTACAACCATACGTTCTCGATCTAAAGAGGCACCTAGACACTAACATAGCATTTACCAATCCATCTCGACCTCCTGAATAACAAGACCTCAGCTCTCCGTCTTAATCAACCACCCGCGGCAGCCAGAGATTTGTCAAAGCACAAACGCCACATCCCAAAAAAGGGGTATCGCCAAAGGACAAAAGATAGTGACAATACCTAACTAGTAAAAAAATAACAAGAGAATCATCCCATCCATCCCTCCGATATCATACCTACCCAATACAAAACCCCCCACATGCCCTCTCATCACTTCATCACACAAAAGACCATACAAAACAAACCCCGAATCGCAAATACCGACTACCCCTCAAAATCCCAATCCGATCCCACAACTGCTAAAAATGCCTCTCCTCAATGAACAAGAAACTGATAAACCAGCCTAACGAATGTTTCCAAATCAACTCAAGCAGAATGCTCAATATCCGCAAAAAAAATACTCGGGAAAAATACTCGATCCCCAATTACAAACATGCACAAGTAAACCCAATTATCCAATCGAAGAATAACAAATCACCGAAACTCACTGCCCACTTCCTCGCCACTTTCGAAATAAGCAGCAAGGCTGAATAGGGAAGGTGTTTGGTGAGTGGGATTTTTGGGTCGAGAAAAGATTCAGGTGGAAGTGCAGCTGTTTTGGTGCGGTTGGAGGTTATCGGAATGGAAAAATGAAAGCATCTGCGGAGACGCAATTGTGGTTGTGCTTTTTACAGGACGGTCGATATTATCTTGCGCCTCAAGCTGGGTTCGACGATATCCTTTGGGCATGGAGCTGAAAGCAAGTCGGATTCATAAAGCACATGAAAGCTCTCCATAAATCGCAATCACAAACGTCCCGAGAGCTTCGCAATCGGTGACGACATCGGGACAGCTCTATAGGAATAAATAGAAATGTCAAGGCAGTACCTGCTCAATTCTGCTAGTACTTGCGAAAACCAACATCCTGCTATAACCTCACAGAGTTGCCACGACCAAACCAACGAGATAATCCGCCATCAGATGAGTCTGCTCCTCCTGTCGTGTTGCCTTCTTCACCGCCCATCCAAGCAGGCTTCTTGAATCCTTCGCTGAGCCACGCTGGTTTATCGGCCGCAGAGAACGTGTTCGCGACCCTATGAGCAAAGTCGGTTACGAAATTACCTTCTTCTTCCTCTTCTTCCTCAGGCTGCGTCACTCTTTGGCGTTCTGCCCTTACTGGCCTTGCAGCATTTCTCGCGGGCGCTGATGACGCTGCTATTGCTCCTGTACGACTTTCGCGTGGGATATCAAATGAGCCATCTCTTGAGCCACCTTCGGCACGATGAGAAAGACCGACTGCGCCCGGCTGTCCTCGTACCTCTCGCTCGATCAAAGCTTTCCCTTCTCTCCAGCCTCCGAGGCCTTCTTCATCATCAATGACGTCGCCGAATCCGGTTGCAGACTTGATCTTTCCATACAAGCCGAATGTGGATGCTACCACAGGTAGTAACACCAAAATTGGATAGAAGCCAGAAAAGCCCTTTCCAAGAGGTGTGAGTTCCACTAGCTTCCCCAAGAACTTATGAAACACGGTTGCTTCTGATATACTTCCAGGCATCATTGTGACAAAATTGTAGGACAAAGGGACAGTGAGCTTTGCAACCTGGCCGGCGTACCAACATGCGCTCTCCTCGTATGTGCCGCGTCTGACAAGTGCGCGATTGCCCCAAACCTTGACTTCCGTGACGCTCCATAGTGCGCAAGTGCACATGTAGCAGAGCCAGAAAGCGGCTAGACATTGTCCCGCGAAACCAATCAAGCCACGCGAATCGTCCCGATGATGAACAACGGTCAGACCGATCAGCGAGAGCTTCGAACTCGCGAACCCCTTTACTATTTCTGACCAGATAATGCAAACGGAAGATAGTGCAGCAATGCCACTTGTGAAATAATATATTCCAGGGACAACGGCCGAATGGACCAAATATCTCGTATATGGTGTAAGTAGCGTCATCTTTTCGAAGAAGGACGCATAAGGGGACGCCTTGCCGAAATCCAGCTTCTTCGACGAAAAGGAGTCCAGAATGGTCTGCTGCCGGGAGGCAGTCAATATAAGGTGCTCCCATTCTGAGAGATAGCGAATCTTCTTATGCCGAGCTCGCTTTAGCTTCCGTGTAAGGTCTGCAAGGTAGCGATCCGTTATAACATGAGGGACTGGCGGTAAGGCTGATGGCAGACGCGCACTCGCAACGCTCGCCATGATGCGAGCTTCAGGAACTGTAGCCATATCGTCCAGCTCGTCTATCCACTCCTTGTATACAGCGGCTGTGCCGTTCTTCCTTTGTTTCAACTGAAACACTTGCTGTTCGTATTGTCCAAGGTCATCCGTTGCTTCGAGAAGTTTATCGTGTATTCTGGGAGCCTGAGCTTGCAGCCGTCGCAATCGACGGCTTGGATTCGCATCGTGGTAAAGACGCTTGGGTATGGAGACCAGGCCGTGACCCATGAGATAAATAGCCAAAATCAAACCCCAAGCATATGCCAAAGCCATGACCAGTCCTTTCAAGCTCATGAAGTTGAAGCCCTCGGTGAGGAAGAAGTATACAGCGCCCACAGATCCGATGGAGAGGACGGTAAGTTGATAGCGAGCGTTGGATCGCAGGGAGTATATGAAGCGGTCTTTGGGATCTCGGTAGCCAGAATCGGAGTACTCTCCAAGAAGCGGTAATGCGAACCTATGATTTCGCTATTAGCATACAAGTTCCTTTCAACGTGATAGATTCCAAATCATACCAGGTCAGTATGAAGGTCAGCCAATAGGTAATCCTCCAAGCGACCAACAGTGCTCTATCCGGCAGCCATATGCCTCGGGGCTCTCCTGTTCCAGCATTTGAGGCGAGGTCGATAGGCACCAAAAGGATGATACTCGAGGGGAGTGCGAGGGATAGGAAGACGGGGAGGAGGAGGTATCCAGGAGTGCCTCGTATAGGTAGGTAGTATCTCAGCAGCAGGAGTACGAGCAGAGATATGACAAGCAAGGAGAAGGAGAAGAATATCGAGGATCCCACTCCTGCGGCCATGATGGGAGTTGTACGGGCTGGCACCTCAGTTACGAGAATGATTAGGGATCTGGACCAAAGAGCGTGCGGTTTGCGATCATACAGGCGACCGTGTTCAGATTATGCACTCATGATGGTGATATGTGTTGGTATTTGTATTTACATGGGAAAGTACTCCTAACGTGAGAGATGCAGGTGAAGCGGAAACGGCGAGAGCCAGGTAGAATACTAGCAGCGTCGTCATTTCTCTCCGCCAGAAACACATCCAGAAAACGAAGCTTGACATGCTGGCCTGCAAAGCGATGGCGATAGAATGCCGACAATTCCATTGCCAAAGACATGAGGTCGTCTCTGGGTGGTGCAAGTATAGGAATGGCAGTAGGATTCAATTGATAGATGCATTCGGCTTGGCGGCGAATTCGTCATCGCAAACCCATCGAACTCTGGATGAGTAGCGAGGGCGAGGGCGAGATCCAGGATCATAACTAATCACTCACAAGGTTCCATCTACACAGTATATAATAACGCCATTGCCATTGCAGCCCCTCCTCCCGACATCTCCCCCACTTACAAACAACGCCCTCAAATTTGCCCACCATTAACTTCCTACGCTCCTTCTTCACTCGCGCAAGCAGTCCCGCTACAATGTCAGCAGCAAAGACAAAGGCCCAGGGCATCATCGACGACAATGCCGTCGCCGTCTTCTCCAAATCATACTGCCCATATTGCAAGGCCACGAAGTCTCTCTTGAGCGAGATTGGCGCAAAGTACTACGCCATCGAGCTTGACCAAGTCGGTATGTTGGTTCCGATTCACTCTGTCAAAGTAAGCCTTGACTGACCCGGTGATGTAGATGATGGCGCAGCTATCCAGGACGCCCTTGAGGAGATCACCAACCAACGATCAGTCCCAAACATCTTCATCGGCAAGAAACACATTGGAGGCAACTCGGACTTGCAGGCAAAGAAATCGGACCTGAAGAGCTTGTTGACCGATGCCGGTGCTCTATAGATGGGAAGTCGCGGGATACACCAGATGGATTGACTATGGGAGAAGCGGGAGGCCGTTGGTACCTTGGGTGGCATATCCGATCTGATATGATTGGAATTGGGTTCCATCAGGAATGAAAGCACCTAAACCACTGTCTGCTTAGCAACTTCCAGTGATAGCTCAAGTCCATTTCAATGCCTAGCAGTCGTTTTGATCATGTGCAAGAAATGTTGCCTCCAGTCGCAGCTTTCTCATCTGATAGTGATGGATTATCCCCATGGTTACGTCAGTGAACTGGCAAAACATCGTGAACTTGAATTGGATGGACGCTCCCCAAGATGATCCCTTTCGAACAATGCATGCTCTCCGACGTGAACTCCACAAACAAGCAAAAACTTTGTACAGGTACGCGAAAAGGACATACTGACCGCAAACAAACATTACTTCCACCGACTCTGTCCGCCACAGCCCTTCAAGCCGAGTCACGAGCACTCCCGCGCCTTGTCCGCTTCAACTCTCCTCTCCCTCAGCACGTCGTTCCTCGAAGACGAATTGAACACTCTCCATAAACTCTTCTCGTGTTGTGCAAAGCTATCGAAATGCCATACACTTTAACAATTCCAACGACGACTGTCACTGGGGAGGCAAAACCTTACACCATCTACAACCTCTCTCTGAGCACGCCGCTGCGAACCTTGACCCTCCAAAAACGGTACTCAGACTTCGTCACCTTACATTCAGACCTTACCAATGCCGCTGGCGCTCCACCTGGGACACTACCCGGAAAGTCGTGGTTCTCCCGTACCGTCAATAATCCAGAGCTCACTGAGGCCCGTCGACAAGGCCTCCAATCCTACCTCAAAGCTATAGAAGATGCCCCGGATCCGAAATGGCGGAACTCAGCGCCCTACAAAACATTCCTTGGCTTCACTGTGCAAGATACCACAAAGAGAGGGAAGAGTGCTATAGAAGAGGAGGCTTTGGGACCAGACAGACCGCCGTCAATGAGTAGCCAGCAGTGGCTTGATTTGCATGCGGACTTAAAATCACACATGCATAATGCGAGGATGGCGCTGAACAAAAGAGATTCAGCTTCTACCGCTACCCAACAGCATGAGGCCAGTGCCCAGGCGAAGAAATGGCTTGTCAAGGCTCAAACTTTGATATTGAGGTTAGATTCGGGGTTGGCACAACTACAAGCTGGCAAGGGAGGTGACAAATTGGGCGAAGGCGAGATCAGGCGGAGAAGGGATCTACTAGGGAGGGCAAGGAAAGAAAGAGAAGGTCTCGAGGGAGTCTTGAACTCGTTTGTCAGTCACAGTGGTCGCTTGAATGGAGGTGCAGGGAAATCAACGTCTCTGAGGAAGGATAGCGATAATGTCTCCATCCACTCGAACAACTCTGTCCCTGGCGCCTTTCCTTCGGGTCCTACCACCGGTGGTAGACGCGTTCTTGGTGGTCCTCCAGCCAAAGAGACGGAGAGGACAAGACAACTGGACAATCAACAGGTTCTCGCTCTACAACAGGAGATTATGCAAGCCCAGGATTCAGACGTTAAAGATCTGAGCGGTGTGGTTAGAAAAATGAGAGAAATGGGCCTGGCTATCAACGAAGAGCTAGTGGAGCAACAGACTCTGTTGGAGATGCTGGATCAAGACGTGGACAGAGTTGATGGCAAGATCAAGGTTGCCAAAAACAGGATTGGGAAGATCAGATAGATGCTTTATATTTAAGAAGCCGGTACTGTTCACGGGAAACGCGTGTTCATGGAACATGATCATACTCTGTATCTGGGCGGCGTTATATACCTCTTCGTTTTTTTTTTTCCTTGGTATATCTGTTTACCTATTTCGAGTACGCATGCATGCATGCGTGATTATAGATGACCCAATATAATGACTTGTATCATGCTTCTCCTTTTAATGTTTAAACTACCAACTACATCCCACCTACCTATCCCTTCAAAGGAGAAAAATGACAAAAGAAAAGCGCCCGATACTTCCTCCCACCTACGATAGATATACAAAATAGCAAATACCAAAAACCAAACCACGCCTTCAAAAAAGGCTGATAGAGGATATCAGGTAGAATAGGTAAAATGTCACTTTCAGCTACTTTCTATACAGGTTCCAAGAGAGTAATTCTTTTTCTTGGATATGCAAAGTACCCAAGTAGGTAGTTCGACAAAAGAGAATACATCTAGAGGTACAAGTACAAGTACAAGTATAAGTATAAGTATCGGATGAAAGCTTAGGGAGAAAGACCTTGTAAGCCAGACGTAATCAACGGAGTGCGAAGGAAAGTCGGCTGTGGCAAGATACGTGAGTTAGACAATATAGGAGGTAGGAATCGAGGCGATTAAGATATTTTCAACAAGGTTATAGGTAGGCTGAGCACCTCCGACCAATCCCTACAGTCCATTATCCGAATTATAAAATGTCATCTCTCTCCTTGATTCAGAGGTCGTCCGTCCCAATACCCAATCCCATCATCCGTCCCATCATCAATCAGAAAACGCCCTGCTTGAACCAGCCAATCTACTCCACCTCCGAGAACTCAAAGCAAATCATCAACCCAGCCTAGCAAATCCCTATTGTCGTCGCAGATCCTCGCATACTCCAACAATAGCCTCCAAGTGTAGAGGACCATATCCTCCCTCCTCAGCACTCTCTCCGCCCATTCCCTGCCTTCTGCGGCGATTACCTTGGCCGCCTCATCATGTCCCTCAACCCCCTTGTACCCCATGAAAAAATCCAGAATACCATACAAATCAACATATGAATTATCCATCGGTACAAAATGCACCCACGGGATAAGGCGACTGTCATGCCACTCTGCATAAATGGTGGATTTGATGGGTAACGAGGTAGACCGGAGAAACGCGCGGAAACGGCCCGAGAAGGAATTCCCGTCGACATCGATTAGGTATTTACTCTTGTATTGGGTGGACATCGGGAGGGGTTGTTGGAGTTGGAAGTAGGGTTCGGAGTAGTTTGCGCCGTTAGGGAAGGGCCAGAGATTTGTGAATCCAACGTCCGTGAAACTTGCTACCCAGGCGCCGAGGGATTCGTTTTTGTCGTGCACGCCCAAGGGATATTTTTTAAAGTCGGGGATGCTGAAGGAGGTGGCATTTGTGAAAAGACGGCCATGTTCCACACTGTCGACTGTGCTGCCATTTAGCATTTGAAGAAGACGGTGGCGGTGGAAATGGGTCCAGTTGTCTTCCTTATTGCGGCCTCCGCTCGCCACGCCACGCCAGACTAGGCGATCAAATTTCCTGTCCCATGCAGGGCCTGTTGATCCGCCACCAGCATATAGTTCTTCTGTACTGAGATACATAGCCGGAGGGATAAGAATCTCGTTGTTCATGGGGAGTTTCGAGCCACCAAAGAAAGGCAATAGATGCTTTGAGGTACTCTTAGAAATCGATTCAATGAAGGTCCCATGAAGTGACCGCAAAGCTGGATGCTGGCACGGATCTTTCGAAAGTGTCCAGTTCGAGACATATCCTGAAAATGAGTGATGTGGAAATCCAGTCGGCATATCCGCAGGATCGTGAGAGGCGTCGATCGACGAGAAATTGAGTGCAGGAGAGCCTGGAGGACAAGCCAGCTTTGCCAGGTCCCAGTATTGATTCGCCCCAATCCCATCACTATTCCATTGTGCATCGAAAAACTGATCGGCTTCGGGACTCTCGTTCTTTGGCACAGAGAAATCCTTGATTACAACCTCAGCTGCCGGCATTGTCCGGTTTTGTGCCTCCACCCTCATCATGTCATTGATCTTGTCGTAGGGAATTAGCACCCGCGTCTCATCCATGTGGTTGAAGGCAATCGTCATATCCGGCAGGAAAGCCTCCAGCTCTTTGATCAATCCATGCCAGTGGCTCATCCGATTCATCGCATCGTGTGAATTCGTCTTCGTGATATTCGCCTGATGTCCCCGAACCGCGACAACGTGATCCCAGTTGACCTCATTGCTTCTCTTCCTCGTCTCTTGCGGCGACAAGGCCCAGAATGGGTTCAAGTCATGGTATATCCGATCGAAGAATTCCTCCACAACAACGGCATCCTTTTCCTTCGCGTGCGAGAACCACACATCGAAGCCAGGTGGGGGATGACGGTGTCGTCGTTTGCGGTACTTTATGGCGGCCTCATCGACGTCGTGGCTCTCTTGACCCAGTACTTCGCGCCTCCGTGCTTGAGCGAGGGTTATGAGTTTTTGGATGGGATGCTTCTTCCAGCTCGGTATGGTAGGGATCCAGGCATCTTGGGCGGATTTGCCAGTGTAGACGTAGAAGGCGGCGATGGCGAGTGTGATGAAGGTAGCGAGTCCGAGCAGCTTGCCAATCCTCGGTCGTATTGTCGGCAGTATTATCATCCTGTCGGTGGCTCAGTCATGTGTGTGGGCGGGCGAGTAATGAAGAGCTTCATGAAGGAACATCAACCTTCTCGGATATCGTCGACAAGCACATGGACGCAGATGACACGCAGGAGTGTTGTACGGGTTTCCTGCTACTGCTAGAACTGCTAGTAACCCGACGTTATCTCGTGTTGGAAAGGAGACGAAGAAGGAAAGACGGGAGCAAGCCAATGAGAAAGCCAGCGCAGACAGCCACCATTCTGCGCGCCATTCCACGAAGAGCTGTCCGGCCAATGTGCTTTTGTGCGACCACGCAAGGAAGACAATTTGATGTCTATACCACAGTACCTACAACTACCGAGTAGACTGACTAGAGCGAGTATCAACCTTTAACCCCACCGCTTTTGTGCGACCATGCAAGGAAGACACTTTGATGTCTATACCACAGTACCTACAACTACCGAGTAGACTGACTAGAGCGAGTATACAAAAACACCCCTCCTCAATGAGATCCCAAACAAGCCCACCTAACCCCCGTCCGTACACCCTTAGCCCCCCTCTCATGCCGCCCACTCCGTCTCGAAATCGGTTTCGCAAGATCAACCTCATCGCACCCTCCATGAATCTCCCCCGTCTTCTTATTCTCCTCCTTCACCGTCGCTGCCGGCGGCGTACTGGCTTGAACCCCATCTCCCTCCGCTTTCTTCTGATCCTCTTTCTTCCTCCGTTCGTCGTCTTCGGGCTCTATCGTTGGTTTTGGGGGTGCGGGTGGTGCTGCCTGTCTCGTTGCGTGACGGTTGGCGATTGGGGTAGGTGAGGTGGTGGAAGTGGGGCCGTGATCTGGGCTGGGGAGGCCGTTGTGGTCGAGTTGGGAGGTTGTGCGGTCGATGGACTGTCTTTCCGTAGGGTCGAGTTGGGAGGTTGTGTGGTCGATGGACTGTCTTTCCGTAGGGTCGAGTTGGGAGGTTATATGGTAGATAGACTGTCTTTCCGTAGGGTCGAGTGCATAGTCATATCCAGCATGAGACAGCGGTGCCGAGAATACAAGGGCAGAGAGCGCGAGCCATGTAGCTCCTGTGATGATGGTGTGTCGCATAGTGAGGTATCAGAAGATAATCAGAACGCTAGAGAATGCTGGGACGAAATACTCCCAATGCCCTAATGCGAACGTAGTTGATGGTGGATAATTTATTTGGTGAATATCACAGTAATGGAGAGTAGAAGGGCTGTACAAATACCATCTGTGGACAACGTTTTGTTGGTGGCATCATGTATTCGCGCAATCCACTCACATAGGATAACGGCATTCATGTGAACAGAAAGGTTGAGAAGAAAAGTACCCGCTACTGTTCATGATTTCACTTGGGCTCAGAAGTCGGTACCCACATGAAAAGGCAGACATCATGGTCGGGTTTGGGGGAAATGCCCTCATCGGCGAAAATACAATGGACAGTGGATGCGTTCTCCGCCAGAGCATCGAGCCGGGTAGAATTGAGGTGCATTCGGCATTCATTGACCGACTTGGTGGGTAGATAAGAGACGAGAAAAAGACCTCGGTCACGCTCAGGATCGAACGTGGTGGAATGACAAGCCTTTATTGACTCTACACAGTATATACTAGTAGAGTGGATAATGACTATCCGACTTTGATCGGTTATACAGGTAGCATCGACGTTCTGTGATAGCTGGGCTATTAAACGTTAATTAGGACCCCCGTCTTGATCCGTACACACAGTAAGTAGTTCATTGCATCGGTCCTAGTAAATATCCATCGGGCGAATCGATGGATGGAGAGCTTATCGCTGTACTGGTAGAGATACGTAGCTGGTAGAGATCAGCCGTATCACAGCAGAGAAACGTCGAATCCGCTGCGAGGAAACCAAAAAAAACCCACTTCTCTAATTTTGGAGGGAATTGTCTCATCGATCGCGATGGGTCGCTATACATAGAACTAGTTCGTTTCCTGTGCGGAGGAGGACGTGTGACTATTTATAAGAGTAACCCAGGATTCCAGAGAATATAGTACATACCACAGTTGTACACATCGGTCAAAAAATCCTAGCGACGCATCAGACGTGAGGTGTATATATACTAGAGTATACTTTCATATCACGTCGGGGATCGCCGAAGCAAATCGTTCTCTTCAACTTACGATCGATTCATCATTATGAGGATTGAAGTTATCACCACCCTCTGCCTTACTGGCAGCGCTACTGCTGCTGCTCTCGAGACTACTCAAGGTCCACCTCCATGGGTAAGTACCACTATCACTGTTGCCGCACTCCCTTGGTTCGACAAGAGTATTCTTATACAGCGTGATTCTAACAAACCGATTAGACACAATGCATCCCAGAACAAGGGACAGCCGGCCGTTGCTGGATAATCAACCCTAAAACGCAGCTACCAACCAATGACGGACAAGACTGCACGAGGGTACGTAATCACCCTAAATCCCAATCCCTTTTCAATCCCTCTTTCTTTGACTGTAGCTGATGGTCGATATGATTTAGAGTCATTCCTGCTTGAGTTATAGAAACGGATGTACCAGGGACTCCTTTTACAACGGTGTTAGCTACTTTTCCGCCTGTTCTGGTTAGATCATCTCGAGAGACTCGGATAACATCCTGGGCCTTTTGGAGGGTGGAAGAAGTGTGAGATTGTTGGAAGGGCGGATTCGGGTTTTGAATCTATTGTTGATCATGGAATCTTGTAGCGGAGAAGCCTACGGCCAGATTTCAGCTTCGTTATGATCAGAGTTTGGCTGATGGTGTTGTAGTACCATGGTATGTCGAGAGCGTTTGTGCACAGTGAGCCAACAATTCGTTGCGACTCGTCAAGTCAACAGAAATTAAAACGAATTCCAAAAGCTGCTACCACCAATAAAGAAAATGTGAGCTGCCAAAGCCCATGCCCATTATACAGTTTACTCGAACTCCTCGCTTGTCAGAAGAATAGCAGAGAACAAAAACAATCGCTGTCGTGTCTGGCGTTTCGCGTCCATTTTCTCAGTTACCGGTTTCTGCGCACCACGTTAGCACTATGACATCGACAATGGCAATCTGACTGCTCAGGATACACATGTTTGACTCTCATAAGACTTTGTCTCAGCCTTGGACCCATTCCGGTAGACTCCTAGCATCATCAAGTTGGAAAATGCTACGAATTCGTTGAAACTTGAATCCAAAGGACCAACATGCGAGAGTCATTCGATACCCAGAAAGGAACGTAACATGATTGCAGAAGCACATACCTGTCTCGACGCCAGGTTGGCGACCATCTAAGCCACCAGTAACTTTGCTCTTCAACTTCTTCAAGCCGAGCTTACCCTCGTCCACGGCGAACTTGGCATTCCTGGCCGGCTTCCACTGCATCAATCCTCGATGCTTTCTATGTTCAGTGCGTTTGTTCTGTTTGTTGTTCGCCTTGCCAGGGCTACCAGAGCCGGAGCCAGATGAAGTGGTGGTGTCGATAGTGCTTGCTGTGGCATCGTCCAAGCTGGCGCTTCCGCGCGTGCCATTGCTACCGAACATTTGGCCAGCACTGTTGGTGTGCTCGGCGTCCTGGATGCCCAAGTCTGCATCGCTGCTATCGCTTGTGTCATTATATGAGTCGTCATCTGTGCTGGCGTTGTTTGGATCGTGTAATCTTTCTCGACGCTTTCACACGGATTAGCTATTGCGCTACTTTGGTAAATAACGCTGAATGAGAGGTCGATATTGATGAGTTTCTGGCAATATTTGGAATCAAGATTACCAGAAACTGTTCAATCTTGGTCTCATGAACTGGCGAGGTAAGTGATGATATCGATATCGATCAACTTCTGACAGTCTCGGATTTGTGTCTTGCCAAATTTTTATCAATATCGATCTCGTTTCGAGGGACCTCAAGAAGAAAGCGACAGTGTAAAGAGGAACCCACCTGCTTCTTTGCCCTGGAATCGACATAATCTTTGGGATTCTCGCCGAAAGCTCCAGACCAATCGGTTCCATTTTTGGTAAGCCACTTCTTCTTCTCGTCCTCGTTTTCGCTCTTGAGGATATCGCGTCCCTCAGTCAGACTCTCTTCGTGAAGGTGTTGAATAATATCTGTGATGGATCAGTGTGCAACTCTTGGAGAAGCGAATATGCCATTCGCTTAGGAGACTCTCCATTCGAAATCAATATTGATAAATTTCTGGCAATCTTATTTCAAGACGTTGACAGACTTTCATCGACAATGGTCTCGCGTTGGTAGATATCATAGAGAAAAGATTGTTGAAATGAATAGGCCTACCTGGCACCTCTTTGTCGACCTTGTGACCTCTCACCCCCTCAGCGACACACGCCTCCCAGGTCTCGTATGTCTCGCGGCTGTCATTATCCGAGATAAAAGCCTTGTGGCTGTCATCAGTACCGGCTTTGAAGCGCGCGCGAAATTGTAAGCGCCCAATTTCTTGTAGGTCCTCGATACCGCGCTCATTTTTGAAATTGGCCTCGGTAATGTAGTTCTGGGTAATCCGAGCGGGTGAAGCAGTCTGCCATATCGGAATATCAATTGGAGTCTCTTCGTTGTCGATAAGGTGATGCAGCCATATGACCGCATAGGCTATAGCCTTCCGCCTTCCAGCAGCATGAAACTCGAAAACTAGTGGTGAGCGGTAGCGGTATTTAACGGGCATGCGGATAGCCTTCTTTGCATTCTCATTTTCGAGATCCCAGTATTGTCCAGTTCCGCCTTCCAAAGGATGACAAGACGTCCGGCCAATCTTGCCAACGCTGCCTCCAGTTCTCAACTTGAGTTTGGTATTGGTATTGAAGCCAGTAGCTGTAATATGATCGGACAGGAATTCAACGGTGCCGACGTCCCACCCTAACATATTAGGGGGCAAACGTGTCTCGATGCTGCGGAACAGGAGCGATATGCGAATGCGGCCAAAGCCGATACCTCCATCAAGCGGATACCATCTCGTGACCTGCGAGCTAGTATCAAGGATATCAGAGAGTTTCAGAGGCACAACACCAAGGACGGGATCATGCTCCCGATTCCGTTGGTCCCGAACAGTGACAGTGATGATTCCAGATCGCCAATCGCGCATGAAACGTTCCGTACCAGCATTGAAAATGGGCTGGCTACTGACAGCCTTGGATCGTGTGCGGTAGACGAGCTCGTCGTTGAACAGAATCGTGCAGTAGCTGATGGCGGGCAGGTTAGTGAGTGGAACCACCGACATCACATTGATTTTCAAAGTCCTCGATGCAAGATCGATGTTGATGGATTTCTGGCAATCAAACTTCTCAATGTTGCCAGAAATTCATCGATATCGATGCAGGATCGAGCATCAGATTTCCAAGAGAGGTAATGAACTCACCTGGTTGGAAGGTCTCCGCCAGTCTCCTCCGTTGATTCGCCCGAGGGTTTCGCGGGTTCGTATTCGCGGCCTTTTCGATTACCTTCGCTGCCTTTGATGTTCTCCAGCTCCAGATTTACGATTTGGTGAACAACAACGGAGCAGATTCCGCTAGGCCACAAGGGATCGGGTGGAGTATGTTGTACTGCGTCGTCAGTCTGCGTGTTAGCCACTCCTTTTTCATCTTGGAGTTTAGGGTTGTTCTTGAGCGCGTCTGGGAGTGCTTTATTCTGGCCGTCTGTACGCAAGGCACGTCGCAGCTGTGGCTTGCCAAAGTAGCCCCTGCCGTAGATGTAAGTAGTCTACGCAATTTTTTTGCCTGAGAGGAGATACTTACACCTCCCAGTGTAGCTCTCCTGGCATCTCAGATCCGTTATCCATGCCGGCGAGTTTGGAGACTTGTGGGTACACTGTCCAATTATTAGCGATTTCGTGGTGGATTTTGAATGTGTATATATTGTTTTGAAGCAGTTGTAATTAGATCGAGCCTGCCCAATGTCTGGCAATCATGAAGGAAAGATGGCCATGAATTGAGCAGGCTTGATGTGATCTCGATAGCACGCAAAAAAAATAAAAAAATAAAAAGAGCTCCTCACTTTTCCCAGGATGCTGAATCAATTTTTGCATCGAGAGCTCGATCTTTCCAACAATGTCGTCACTGGAATGTCTGTCAGAGTCCCACAGCTCAACACTGAGATTCTCGTCTGCCTTGATCAACTCAGGCGTGACCAATAGAGCCGCAGTTTCTTCCCATATTGGATTGAGGTCGTCCGTGATGACTCTTGTGCAAAACATGGGTTTTCCGTATTTGGAAAACGACAGAGTGATGTAAGGATCGGATCCTCCATGTTTGCTTCCACGCTTGTCTTGCTTACTGAGCCCTACTGCACGGTGGATACGGATCCATAACACACCCAAAGCCTGAACATCTTTGGTGATGTCGTCTCCCTGGAGAATTGAACGAAGGTCAATCATCATGCTCTTCGGTGCGACATACATGCTAGCAGCAGCTCCAATGGCATAATTAACGAAGTTGGAGATGAGAGGTAGATTCAAGATATTCACTCCCTTTTCGAGCATAGGTATGCAGCCAGCCTGGACTTGTGGCACACCCATCAGTGTGAAGGTGACGTTCTTGAGGAATGGTGGCTCTGGAGTCATGTTCAATCGCAAGCGAATTGTTCCGACCAGACCCTGGAGTTCGACGAATATGGGGAGAGGTACGCCGAAAAGACCCTTTACTCCCAAGTAAAACACCAACTGCATGTGCATATTTCTCGCCTGTTGATGGTCTTAGTGGCGCCTTCTGAAAATATCCTTGGTTTGAGATCACATCTCAGAGTATAGTCCCTCGATTCAGAATCGACAACGACAAGTTTCAGAATCGACAAAGGCAGGTTTCTGGCAATCTTATCATATTGATTCACCAGAAATTGGTCAATGTGGATCTGAAATTGACGATGGTATAATAGTTCTGAGCTATGAGATGGATGAATCGAGTGAACTAGGTCCTCTTACCTTAGAAGAAGCACTCTTTCCCGTGGGCTGTGCATGATACGCAAACGAGACCTCGAGATTGTAGTAGTCACCCCCTTCCTCATCGGCAGCTGCCTCTTGAGGGTCTTTGGTTTTCTTGTTCTCTTCGTGAATTTCTTTCTTCATATCAGCCATGTGACTATCTGGAAGAGCTCGAAGACTGAGAATTCGGAGAGGGTTGCTTCCTTGGTTGATCTCGGCGACACGAACCTATAATTGCAGTGAGTTATTTCCCCTGTCATTTTCATGATTTTAGACTTTGGGTGAATTGGATCTTACTGACATTCTCAATTATCCCTGGAACTGAAGCTGCCATCACATCTTCTAGCGTGTCAGCTATTCCTTGAAACATATCGGGATTTATGAGGCCCCAAACTATTCCCATAAGCGTGTTTAGCCACTCGACTGATTCTGGGAGAAGATTGGCGGTGGCCTAAATTTGACGTTAGCTGAAGTACTGCCAGAGATCAGACACACTCACAGTCATGCCTCTCTCCTTCTCGCTCTCCCATTCTACTTCTCGACCACTTCGAATGACCTCTTTCATCCATAACCATATACCACTGACCAAGCAAGCAGCCAACGGTATCAAACCCTTCAAGGATCCTCCGAAAGACTTTCCAAGGATAATGACCGCAAGCCCTACGGCAACGCATACGCCTCCAGCTTGCTTCTCAAGCCTAGCAAATGTGGGTTCGTAGCTGACGGATGGGGTAGGGTGGAAGAGAATATTGGTTTTTTCGCCGTGAATCGGGACGTCTGAAGTACTGCCTTCTGCAACAGGGTCAGGCGGTGCCGTGATATCTTGTGCTTTTTTATAGTCGGGATTGGACTGCGATGGATCGGTTTTGACTGTCTGTAGAACGTGTGTCAGGCCCAAGGTAAAAGACCTAAGAAAGTCTAGAGATAGCTTACTGTAGATTTTCCAAGGTTCGCATTAGGCACCGAGAGCTGAGAGAATTAGTATTGGTTCGATAATACAATGAAATCGGTTGTCATGAGATTTACGATTGGATTGTCGACCAGATCCAAATTATCCTTGTGTGCATCTTCGATGACCACATTTTTACCGGTTACAGGATCCGTGACAGTCTTCTGGCCTTCCTTCTGTGGTAGTGCATTCTTGTGTGGTGTTACTCCAGAGGAAGTTGCAGTAGTAGTGGTGCCATTCTTTTCCTGCGCGGCTATGCTCTTTTGTTGTTCGATTTCAGCATCACGGTGCTTTTTGTCGCGATCAAGGTTTTCGAGGAACTTGTTGATTGAAGGGATCTTGTTTGTGCCAGAATAATGGCCACCACCGACAGTGGTTTGTGGTTCTGCCATGTTACCCAGCTGCAGCTATGTGTAGGCGGAGAATTGCAGAAGCTGAGCAGGAGGGAATTGACAGGAATTGGGAAAGTAGGAGCAATTGAAGCTGAAGACGGAGCTCTAGACGAGCCAAAAGTTACGCGTCCAGTGCGGGACTAGGAGTGAAAGATGGCCAAAGTCTGGGGGTTAAGGTTGGAGGCTGTCCCTCCCAGGTTCTACGTCATGGCCCAAAATGGA
The DNA here is from genome assembly GCA_000738655.1 of Venturia pyrina ICMP 11032. Taxonomy (NCBI): domain Eukaryota; kingdom Fungi; phylum Ascomycota; class Dothideomycetes; order Venturiales; family Venturiaceae; genus Venturia; species Venturia pyrina. The sequence continues at coordinate 1,575,716 of JEMP01000025.1, read as the reverse complement.
AAGATATCTAGCTGGGGTTGGAGCTGGGAAGTGGGCTGGAACTCAAGATGCGGGCAGTGGCAGTGGCAGTGGCAGTGGGCAGTGGCAGTGGCAGTGGGCAGTGGCAGTGGTGACCTCTGAACTTGATCCTTGTGCAACAACGGTGGCTAGTGGCTAGTGGCTAGTGGCTAGTGGCTAGTGGCTAGTGGCTAGTGGCTGGTGGCTGGTGGCTGGTGGCTGGTGGCTGGTGGCTGGTGGCTGGTGGCTGGTGGCTGGTGGCTGGTGGCTGGTGGCTGGTGGCTGGTGGCTGGCTACCTACACAAGACAAAAATCAAGTATTTAATTACACAGTAGGTCGTGCCCGCTTCGTGAAGGGATGGATGCAGGGCGTTGCCCGTTCCCAATGCGGACAATGTGCCATGATTGAGCATCCAATCAACCGCTGGGGATTGAGTCTCAATTCCAAGACTGTCTAAGTCGTGATACGTTGTGAAGAGACGGGGTTTCAATCCGTTGATGGTTGAGAGACTGCTCTTGGTCATTGTGAAGGGGACGGTACTAGCATGTTGAGGAAGCATTGCCCCCTTACTGCGGTACCTGATCTGAGTGTCTCACCAGCTTCACCCTTCTTGCGAGGTTTGGAAAAGAAAAGGATCAAAGGACAGACAGGACCCTTCGAATAAGAAAGTATCCTCGTTGGTGATTGACCTCGATGAGCAATGAAAGTAATTGCGCTGGAAATCGATGAAGAAGGATGATGTTGACGCGTCCAAGAACTGCTGGGAACTCTCATTCCTATACGAGTATGATACGCGACCTTCCGTCCAAGCGCCATCTCGGGCCTCCCTTCGCTAATCGTCCATCTCACCCCGGAGATATCACCAATAATACCACAGTAAACACCACCTCCTCCCACAAAACCATGCCCGGCTACTTTACCACCTTCACAAACTGCCGCGTCTGCAGAAACGGCGAACTCATCGAAGGCGAACGCTTCGTCATCTCAGAAGACACCGGTCTCATCCTCGAATCAACCGGTTTCATTGGCGGTGAGATCGTAGATTTAGAGGATGCCATTATCGCTCCCGGATTTCTCGAACTGCACACGAACGGTGTGAATGGTTTTCATTTCACCAATTATGAGGATGAGGAGCAGTACGCGGGGAAGTTGGAGGAGACGGCCAAGTTTTATGTGACCAAGGGGGTTACTTCGTTTTGGGCTACGATACCGACTGTCTCGAGTGAGAATTATAAAAAGGTATGATTATGCTTATCTTCCTTGTTTTTTCAGATCAATATATGCTTCTTCTTCATCTACTGTGGATATGAGTCTTGATCCCAGTCCAAATTCGTTTTTCCATTTCCCAGGTCGATATGTCTGCTGCTTTTGACGAAACCCCAGATTGGATATTCACTCTTCACCTCTTCTTGGAAATGGATATTTTTGATCTACTAAGACATGCTATTGAATCTCGTCACAAATGTTCATATCGAATTCCATGCCATACAATATTTTCACACGTTCGGATAATATCACAGCATCCTCACAAGAACCATGAAAAGAATACCACTAACCACAACCATCCCTAGATCCTCTCAGCACTAATCCCCCGCGCCCACCCCTCCGCCGCCTCCCTACTAGGCTGTCACGCAGAAGGCCCTTACCTCTCCCCCTCAAAACACGGCGCCCATAATCCAGAACTCTTCCAAGCTCCCTCAACATCCCTAACCTCCACTTACGGTCCCAACCTTTCTTCCCTAAAACTCGTAACTGTAGCTCCAGAACTCGATCTCTCGAGTCCCTTAATAGGAACTTTGACATCCCAATCCATCCGCGTTTCTTTGGGCCACTCCTCCGCTACCTTCGAACAGGGGAAAAAGGCGCTGGGGTTTGGGGCGAATTGTCTAACGCATACAATGAATTGTATGAGCCCCTTGCACCATAGAAATCCAGGGTTGGCGGGGTTGATTACGTTGCCCGAGGAGGGTGAGGAAGAGGGTGAGGGTGAGAAAGTGAAACCACCCTATTACTCCATCCTAGCAGATGGAATCCACGTCCATCCATCCGTAGCAACACTCCTCTACCGCGCCGCCCCACAAAGAGCAATCCTCATCTCCGATTCCATCGAACTCGCCGGACTACCCGATGGCACATACCCCGGCAACGCCCAGATCCACGGAAACCAAGTCAAAACCGGTGCTGTAGCGACGATCGAGGGAACAGATATACTCATCGGTGCAGTGAGTACAGTCGATGAAGCTGTTAAGAATTTAATCAGGTGGAGTGGATGTAATGTTGCCGAGGCGGTGAGATGTGTGACGGAGAACGTGGTTGATATGATGGGCGTTATGGATAGGGGTGTTCTTGTTGAAGGGAGGAGAGGGGATTTCGTGGTGTTGGATGACGAGGGGACGGTTTTGGAGACGTGGGTTGCTGGGAAGCAGGTTTGGAGGTGTGAGGGGAGGGAGGCGCATTATTGATGTCCGCTAGCCAAGGTGAAGGTGAAGGATAGAGTCGTAGTGTCTCTTCAAATTAACAAACCCTTATTTAAGTGAGTTCTGGCGATTTGGATAGTGGTTTGTAGGGTCGGGATTACTGCGTATGATTTCTAATTTTAAGAAATTTAACACTGGCATCTTTCCGCAACATCCATTCCACCAGCCAGTAGTAGAGGATCATTGGGAGACTCGAAAGAAGAGTTTTACAAGTCTTCAAACCATCCTCGACTTCTGACAAGCGGAAAAGGTATCACGAGCATGGTGCAATACCTAGGCAGAACGCGTTATTAGCCAACTAGTAAGCGCAAAACTGTTAGTCGTAAGACCTCCATCATCATATAATCATACATTACACAAAAACCTCTCTTCCATCTCAACCCCTCAAAAACCTAATACGCCGCCCCCCTCTGTTGATGCCGAATCTCATCCCTAAACGCGTTATTCCCCGGCGGACCTTCACTATCACTAACCAAACTCCCCAAACTCTCCTCCCTCCTATGTCCCCCACCATACATCCTCGGTGGTACACTCCTAACCTCATCATCCGTGTACTCCCTCCGATTCGGCGCCATAACCTCCCTCTCCTCCAATCTAATCGCGCCCTTCTTCAACCCAAGCCGTTGCCGTTTCGATTTTGAGGCGCCGTAGCCTTTCCTTTTGCTAAGCGCGGCTTTGATCTCTGTGATACTGATTTTGCGGTGGTTGCGCATGCCGAAGAAGAGACCGATCATTACGAAGAAGAGGGCGCCGAGGCCGAGGGGGAGTCCGATTAGGAGACTTCTGTTGTCTGGGAGGGTGTTGACGGGTGGGGGTGAGTAATGGGTTGCTGGTTTTTTGCTGAGGAAGACGGTTGGGCCCACGAAGGGGCGGGCTGTGTGGTCGCTTATTGGTGTGTAGGATACCAGCGCAAAGATAAGGGTAGCATTGGAGCTCTCCTGCATCCATGATTCTTGCATGGTTACTGTTAGGAATCCTTTTTGTTTTGGGACGCCCTCGGATGTGTAGGCGGCGCGGGCGGTGTCGTTGGAGTAGTTTAGGAGGATGTTTATTGTGGCGTTTACATCGAAGCGAGTCGGATCCCAGGTAACTATGCAAATTGTCAGTCTTTGGGTCTTATTCTCGGCTGGTCAGCCTTGGGGTAGAGGTTGTTGGGGAAAGTAGTATGTACCATAATAGGTATCCCCAACATATACGATAGTCGCGTTGCTAGGCATGCACATTGGATTGCCAGTAGGAGCATTGCACTGCAACAATTTCATATCTCCCGCGCCGAATGAAGAAGTCGAGGTCGCAGCCGGGGAGGTGTCAGTACCACTGGCATTTGCCTTGCCCGTGGCGGTCGCATCTCCAGTAGGCGCAACTACTTGTAGTGTAGTCTTCGTGCCATCGATAGTTGTTCCGACTAGTCCAGCCGTGGGAGTTGTAGAGGTAAGAGTAGAGGTTCCCGTGGTGAGGCTGGAGCTGGCCGAGGTGGACGGGCCTATAAACAATCCTTAGTAACAGCATTCTGCCGGCTCTAAAAGCCTCAAACTTGGAATATAACTTGCATATTCTCGCATGAAACGTTCATATACCACAAAGGGAAAGGTACTTACCATCAGCTCTCCGTAGCGCATGTCCAGCCAACGTCTGTCCTAGAAGCGTAAGAGACGCAATCAGCGACAACGCTGAAGACGTACAAAATCGCATAATGGGGGTATCTCAAACGTAGTGCAGCAAGAAACGAGAGAACGGCAGACAATTGCGACCAAAATGAGAGTGCGACATTGAAGAGGTTGTGGGAGAATTGGCGTCTGGCAAAGAGCCAAGAACAGTCCGCAATTAAAAGAAATGAGGCTGGGATTGGGCCTTTCCAGGGGTAAGCTAGCTTGTGTGTTTGGTGTCCGAAAGAGGAAAGTATTGGGATTTTTGGTGAGATGGAACGAATATTTTGACACTAATTGAGGAATTTGCATTTGATCTTGAGTAGATATGTATCGGAGGCTGTCAAAATGTTAGTATGTTATGTATGTCCATTTCCCTTAGACAATAGTCTCGTACATACATCTCTTATCAACCACTGCAGCTGGCCTCAGGGTCAGCCCCGCCAGGCTTCCTTTGACCTAATTTACAGCCATTTCCTTGCACCTTGCATGGACTTTCCTAGATAGAGATCTATTAGTCTAGTTTTTGCTTTCATTAGGACTAGGTTTTAATACAGCACGACAAGCTTGCGCGATACCAGTTTGTTGATTGCGATCGTCAAACTGAACGCACTTGCCACTTGGTTGAAACATTGAGTCCAAACACCATGACTGTAGTGAGTGTTAGTATATCGAGTGTATGTCTATAAAAACAGATTAAGACGACGAACCTGAAGAGCAAAGATAGGAGTAGCTGATAGGAAGACTACTGCTAGAGCTGGAGTAAACTTCATGATTGAGGATAGGGTAGTATATGCGAGCAGAAGTATGAGGTTGTTGCAGTACAGACGGAATGTGCAGGCGGGATATCTTGGGATTAAGTATACAAAGAGAGCGATGGGTATTCTAGGTTATTCATAGCATTTAGTGCTTCAGGTATCACCTCCGCAACAACAAAATTCCGTATTTTCTCCTAGGTTATTCATAGCATATAGTGCTTCAGATATCACCTCCGCAACCACAAAGTTCCGTATTTTCCGTTCAAAGTGGAACAAGAGGGATTCTTTGATGGATTGATTGATGGCCATCTGGCGTGACTAGGGCCCTTTCTAAGCACGGCCATTCTCTTGGCTATCGCTTGTTCCGATTCCTTCATATGCTGAGTCTATTATTGTGCGTGCGAGAATGACTGCTACACCTTGGCACAAATCTATACAATAATTAGTGGAGATATTAGGGGGGTTACAAAGGTTTCCAAGCACGCTCCACGAGCGCACTGCCTAATAATTACTACTGTGATCCATACTGTTATGTAATTATTGGAGTGCTCTAAGCCTATTTAGGTATAGACGCTATATTACCTATAAAACTAGCCGCTTCGAGCCTAGTTTAAAAGATGTACTAATATACCTTCCCCTTTCGGACCAATACACAGCTTACTCATTGCTGGCAGAATCACTCAATTATTCTCCCCCCCCCCCCCAAAAACCCCCCTGAGTCTCTACTAGTTGATGCATAGATTCATGCCAAGATGTAGCAGTCATTCTCGCACGCACAATATAAAGATAATGCAGCATCTTCCCAAGCTACGAGTGAGTTCCAAGTGCACTGCTACTCGTCTAATCAAGAGGCTGAAATCGATCGTAGAGGATTCAACTACTCTTCTCCCGTTTTGCTTCCATGTAGGTGATCGTTAACCAATTTCTGGAACTCATCCCAATTCATTCGCTCTCTTTCTCTAGCGCGCGCCCGTCCATGAATACTATCGCCTCATCCAAGCCAATTCAACCTCAGAGATGTGACAGAGTCCTACTCGACTAATCGCGGCTGGCAAGCCCGCTCAACTCCCTCCGCAAAAGCCTTCTCATCCCAAAGCCAAGTTGCCCACTGATTCGTACCGTCTACATCCAAGATTATCTCCTGCTTAATCATCATCTTCAAGCACTTCGCAATCCTCTCTTGTTCTGCAAAGACACGATCGAAGGGTTCTCCCGCAAATAGAGCAGATAACCTCATCCAATCTTCGGCACGCCTAGTGTAGGCTTCTCGTGTATCTATTTTCACCTCAGTATTTCTCTTCCAATAAACACTTTAAAACTTGTCATTTTAAGAAACTACTAATCTCATTATATCACCTACCCCTCCAACATCACCTCTACTTACGGCTATACCAGTGCCATTCATCAGTGTTCACTAGAGAGAAATTAGCTTCATGAAAACGCAATCGATCTCTCCTGTCGCAAGGAACAATGCAACTTTGCACAGAGACTGCCACTGTTCATCAGAAGAGCAAGTCCCTTTACCAGGAAAAGCAAGATACACAAGAGATAAACGGTTGCTTTTTCAACACCGGACGTGTGGCCGGGCTCCTTTAGTGGTCTTGAGGTTCTTGGAATGACAACAGATTTGTAGACTTCCGTTATTGCCCGAGTCCATTATGCCTAAATCGATCGACGAAAAGAGGTACCGATAATGTGTAGTGTCACTGGCAAGTCACATGTCAGAAGCAGAGGGGCAGAGATGAATCGGAGTTGGTCTGGTATGGGAGGTGGCAGGCGATCGACAGCACAGAATCTGAATAATGGATGGTGCATGCATGGGGACAAAGGGGTTCAAGTTCGTGTCCTTTGCAACATGAGTGATGTTTGCGGGCTGAGCCGAGGCCGAGTCGGCCAGATGGGTTGATGGCTTCCAGGTTGCAGGGATTGGAGAGCGCGGCTTCATAGTCATTTGTATACAACATCTGCTTTCCGTAATCTTACCACTTTGATCGCGTGGAGGAGTCAATTGATGACTCGAATATTCCTTCGCACGGGTAGCATTTCTGTATATCACCTGTGCACACCAGATCTTCCATAATCATCCCTTCTACTGCACAAACATCTTCACCTCTTGGTGCCGAGACCCCACCATTACTCACGGCCTACTGTTACCGCCGCCCGATCCTCATTGCTCAGACACGTTGTAGCTGTAGTTTGGAAAGGCCTTTGGGCCTCAAGGCATCGCGATCATGTCTTGGAAGAGAAGCAAAAAGCTCATGGACACAATTGGACATTACTCCAACTTTGTGAGTCCGACAGAAGGTCTTCTTGCTCAAGTACTGATTGGGCAATAGCCAGCGACAGGAGTGTCCCTTCGGCAGATGGTCCAATTTGGAGAGAAGCCATCGACAGGTACATCCATGATCCCCCGGAATAACTGGCTTGGAATTGACCCAATTGCCTTACAGGAACCCTATTTCGCGCATCACAATTCCTTTCCGAAGAGCTACCTATACGCCTAGCACACCGAGTGCAGGAATTGGAACATTTACCCGATGGCCTCAATGAAATGCCTTCTATTGAGCGGGTGCGTGATTGGTATGCTCAATCATTCGAGGTATGTCTCCTGATCACCCTCGCCATTAAGCTTGGAGTCACTCATGTCAGGTTAGGAACTCACAACGCTACAAACGCCGAAACTTACCTCTGAAGTAAGAGAACGCTTGCTACGGCCGGCAAAACAGAGATCAGATTCGCGGATCCTCAGCCAAACAACCCAAAATCCCAGCGTCAAGAAAGGCCAATACTCGTCCAGGCCAGATCATGGGAACAACAATGGAAGCGTCAGTGGGAAAGCAGCGCCAGCTAAGAAGAGCTATTATGTACCTTCTGACGATGGCAACGAATGGCCGCCAGAACTCAGCGCATACAATACGCGTTTTGCAGAGACACTTGAGAAGATCAAGCGGCGGCATGACAGTGTCGTAACTACTGTTGCGCAAGGCATACTGGAATGGAAGCGTAAACGACAACGCATGCAGATCGACAACAATATACAGGCCTTTTTGGATCGTTTCTACATGTCCCGGATAGGCATTCGAATGCTCATAGGACAGCACATTGCTTTGACAGACCAACGGCAACGGTCTGATTCGAACTATGTTGGTATAATCTGTACGAAGACAAATGTACGCGAGCTAGCACAGGAAGCGATTGAGAACGCTCGGTTCGTGTGCGAGGACCACTACGGCTTGTTCGATGCTCCCAAAGTCCAGCTCGTATGCAATCCCGACATCAATTTCATGTATGTTCCTGGACATTTGAGTCACATGCTCTTCGAGACGTTGAAAAACTCCCTGCGAGCTGTTGTTGAGGCGCATGGGCAGGATAAGGAGGATTTCCCAGTAACGAAAGTCATTGTTGCCGAAGGAAAGGAAGATATCACGATCAAGATCACAGACGAAGGGGGAGGAATTCCACGCAGCGCAATACCATTAGTATGGACATACATGTATACGACAGTGGACCAGACGCCGAACCTGGATCCCGATTTTAACAAAAGCGATTTCAAAGCACCGATGGCTGGATTTGGATATGGATTGCCCATTTCAAGACTTTACGCAAGATATTTTGGAGGAGACTTGAAGTTGATTAGTATGGAGGGGTGAGTCAATCGAAACCGGCAGCAAGGTCAGCGCTAAACAAAACACAGATATGGCACTGATGTCTACCTCCACCTCAATCGTCTGTCTTCCTCCTCGGAACCTCTACAATAGCAATCACCAGTCATGAGAGGCTCGAATGTGCCTCGTAGTGGCAGCGAGCTTCAAGGATTGACGCCGTCTTTATCTACATCGAAGAGAGGACGATCATTAGACAGCAGAAGTATGAGTTTGAGCATGAGCATGGCAAGCAAAGCCATGAAATTAAAGCTCGATGGCAAGCTCAGCAGAGAGATTACTGAACGTAAGCAGGTGGGGGACCTGGAAGACATGTTGGAAGGTAACCAAGACGCTTGGTGGAGGAACGTCGGGATGGACGAGGGGATCTAGGCTTGAATCAACTCGATGGATCTCTGCGTTTGGGAAGAGGTTCCTGTATGATATATGACACATAATCTTGGTGCGTATTTAACGATGGAAAGATTTGGATCTGAAGGACTCCGGCACAGCTCGCTGAAAGGAGGAATCTTATACTAGGCCGTGTCGCTTGGCAGCCTATCGAATCATCATGAACACAGCCGACAGCATTACAGATACTACGTGCACTGCATGCATATCAGACCCTACCGCGTGATCAGCGTCGCAGTCGTGTAACGCGATCTCGATTAATCGCCATGCAACTCCCGCCTCCTTGAACCAAATAAACCTCAGCGATCTATACATTATCAACGTTGAAACGTTCCGAGGGAAATGACAGGGAATGACTTCCGCTTTCCTTGGCTCCAAACATGATATCTCCCTCTAAATGGCTCATCCGATCCCAGCCATCTCCCCTATGAAGAGTCACGGAGGGTGACTCCGATCAAATATGTGATTCATCACCTGCATAAAAACAATCTATATTTTGTGTTTACGAAATTACCGCCACACGCGACTCTCTCGCGACCCCGAGTCCTCTAACCTGACCCTGACATCCCGACCCGAAAAGTCGTTCCCGTGCGACAGCCCAATTCCCAGATGCAGCGCCGGCTATATACGGATCTCAGCTTACGTTTTTGTTTGTTTGTTCCGAAACAATTGAGGCGGCAGCCTTTGTGCATTCGAGTTGTTGTGCTACGGTCCTTTTTTTTCCTTTATTGATCTCCATTCCACCGAGTCCTTCTTGCCCACCGTTTTTTGAGGGGTGACGTGAGTCTTGAGCTCTGGAGGTTTTGGCTGGCTTCGATTGCTGGTCGCCGGGACCGTTTGTCTGCGGTATGGCGTCTAATGTGCATGGACGACCTATTGCTCAGCCTCGTGGATCTGCTGGGCGGTTGGGGGTTGGTGCGGCTGGGGGGAATGGGAATGGGAACGGGAACGGGAACGGGAACGGAAATGGGAACGGGAATGGGAATGGGAATGGGAATGGGAATGGGGTGAGGAATAGCACAGGTGGTGGTGAGTTGGGGTTGTCACAGGCGAAGAGTCCGGAGTTGGAGTTTGAGGAACAGCAGAGGCAGTGTAGGGCTGCTACTATCTTGGAGAGCAATGAGATGTTGGTTTGGGCTGGGATGGATTTGTGTGAGGTATGTCTGCTCCTCCTCTCTTTTATTCTCCACTACCTTGGTCTTCGCGACTTGGATGAGGATTGCTTGCGGAGTTGCTAGCTGGGAATGGGAGCTTTGGAAGGGCGGTTTACAGCTTGCTGATTTGTGGTTATAGAGTTTAGCGCAAACGAAACTCCATTTCGAACGCGAATTGTTCTCCCTACCACCCGATGATTCTACAAAAGAATGGCCTGAAACCTTCACCTATTCCTCCGAAGAAGAAGGGACTTTACATCTCGGCGCCGTTTTTACGAGCGAGGGGTGGTACGACCCCAAGAAACACACTTCAGTAGCCGACAGGTTACGAGCCCAAGAAGCGAAAGAGAAAGCCAGGGAGGAGGAGCTGGAAAAGGCCAGGACGGAAGAGACGAGATTAATTGGCAGTCCTGGTGTCGCGATGAAGAGTTCCATGAGAATGACTAGCGAGGAGAAGAAGAGGAAGAGTCCCGGGGTACGAAGAGCGAATAAACGGACCAGTAGCGCTGGCGTTAGTAAGAGGACGCCTAGTGGTTCTGGATCTGGCAGTAGTGGTGTGTAACTACGAAGGAGCGGGACTATGAATCAGCGAGGACGGTAAAAAGGTGGTCACGACGAAGTTTGAGCAGCTGCAAATTGAGGGCACATGATGATACGATACGATGAACACGACAGCATGGCACGAGAAAGGGCGTTTGGGACGGGCATTGGCATTGGCATTGGCATTGGCAGAGATGGGCGGTGAAACAAGTCTTATATGATATACCCTTTGAGCGTACGATGGATTTATGCATAACGAGAATACGATTACTTCTGCGAGACCATGCTATGGAGAGTGTTTCTTGGCTCGGATTGATGAGGCATCTCACGCTGTTCGTACGGACAAGGTACTTTCTCAATTCATTGAAAATTCGTCGCTCTATGTGAAGATATTAGGTACTACGTTCCTATACTGATCGTTCGTTGCAAGTGCGTAAACAACATGCCAGCAAAGATTTGGACTGCCTGATTTGAGGTTGATGTCGAGATTGATAAAGGTCAGGCAAATCTAGAGAGCATACCGCCAGGAATGTCTCGACGTCAATCCTAAATCGAGTACCGCTTTCTCCAAAGGCTTGATATCATATTCTGAAAAATACCTAGAACACCTACTCTTCATCCCTGGGAGACAGGCAACTCGACCCTCCGTTCTTCCGAAGGTGAGATTCCTTCCTAAGTCTCTTCCCTCTCCACCAGTTTTTCAATACTACCATAGGCGGCGGTGGCGGTGCTTCGCCAGGCGGTCCCTCTCCAGGTCCACCACCAGGTCCCACGCGAGGACCCCAAAAACCCTGCTTCGTCGGCAACGTAGAAGCATTAACACAACTCGGCTTCACCCAATCTTCCTCGGTCCCAAACGGCCAGATAGGCACAAGGCAAACTTCATCCCATCCACATCCCTTGCACTGTTTCCACGTCGTCCAGTTCAAATCCTCGATAAGTTGTTTCATCACCTCGACTCTGTCCTGTGGGTGAGAGGTGAGGTGAAAAAGTGTTTTACAAATATGATTGGAGACGTGTGAGGTGGTTTGGGAAGCTAGAGTGGGGATGATGGAGAGGGGGAGGAAGTGGGTTGTGCAGCGGGCTATTTCTGCTGTTGGGGAACGGGAGTCATACGAGATGAAGGGGGAGAGAAGGAGATCTAGTTCATGGAGGAAGGTTGCTTTGTTTGCGATTATGTTTTCGGAGGAGAGGTATTGGAGGCGGGGCGAGTAGTGTGTTATTATCATGTCGACTATTGATTGCCAGTCTCTGCTTTTGGCGGTGAAAGGGTTTGGTTCTGAGAGAACGAGGGCGTCCAGCTCAGAGCGGATGGCGCTGAGAATTTTTGGTGTGGCGTCTTGGAGACGGGGACCTCGTTGCCCGGATTTGAAGAGGTCGATGTCTTGGGTGTAGGCTGAAACGAATTGATCGTAGTTGATTTGAACACGATTGCCCCCAATTCCATGATAGCGATCAGATACAGCCCTTAGATACGCGAATTTGACAGAATAAGCAGCCTCGGGACTAGCATCTTCACAACCTCTGAACACCGAACATGTACTGCCAGCTCGCGTGATTCGACGTAACTCCACGCTTTTGGCGAAATCGCAAAGGATGACTTCGAATCCCGATTCCATGCGAATGAAACCATCTACGCGACCTTTCCACTCATTGGCCGCGATTGAGCACATGACCTTTGCGAGTCCGTAATCCCACATGCCCTGGTGGCTTTTCGTAGAATTGAGGATGCCGTGATACTGAGAATCGAGTGTCCCATTGGCAGTCTTTCCCGCAGACATGCCGTCGATGTACAGAAGTTGAAGATCTCTGCTCGTGATGTACGTATGAATGTACCCTGTTAGCTTAGTGTCCGACTCGCCTTCGTGTTTCTCCAAAAGAGGCCGTTGGTAACCAGCGTGCAAAAGAGGGTTTCCGTACTTTGGAGGACCACATCCATCTTTTGGAGAACCGAATCCGTTCCCTTTTGGTACAAACCCTGGAGGGTCTTTCACGTCGTTCGGTGAAGGTCTATTGCCATCTTCCGGTGGCCCCCTTCCACCACCTCCAGGTGGTCGTCCGTCTGGTCCGTGACTGCCAAAAATCTGAGCATGTTCAGGCTCAAAAGCTAGCCATTCGATTCCAGTTACCGTCTCGTTCGTTCCACGGCCATGGTAAAATTCTGTCCCTTTCGGTACCAGGGCAGGAAAAAATGACATGCCATTGTAATTGAGCGAGGAGCCCCATTGTCTCATGGAGCTGTGCACAGCGTTGAAGATGTGGAATACATTGCGAGCAAGAGGATCTGAATCGAAACTAGAACGAGAAGAGGGAGATGGATTGGCTGAAGAGATGGATGGAAGAGAAAAGCAGAAGAAAAGGACGCAGATGGTACTGGCAGCCATCATGGGCTGCAGGGTCCTTGGACGCTGCTAGTCAATGTATAAAGGGGTCCAAAAGATGCTTAGAACTCGAAGGGGAGGAATGGAGCATCCAAACTTGACTGGAAGAGAGACCGGACCTCGGGATAATTAATATCTATCACGGCTGCCAGGCTGCAAATGCCGGAGTAGCAGCATACGCATGCAGTCCACGCGTCTCAGGCCGCGAATCCGACAACGTGGGGCGGATTACCCAGTCCAGAAAGATTATAGAGCAAGGGAGTTTGCAACCAGCGAGGAAGGGGTTTGCTGTCGCATTTTGACTTTACTATGTACGATAGCGATACAGGCCAAGGCCTCGAATGTGGTTAGGCCCGGAGATAGAGCTTGGTTTGGGTTAGCGGCCGGAGATAACTGGCTGATTAGATTAGATTAGATCAAAGTTTGTTGTTGCCTTAATCAATCAGGCATAAGTTCGTTGGACTTCTTCTACATACTGGAAGCAGCCCAGTCAGTCATCTACATTCTACCCCAAGTGGTCTTCTTTTGTGACGCTCACACTTTGTTCCTCAACATCACTCGCGCTCATACTCTGCCTTATTGGCGCCTCTGGGTCAACCTCTCCTGCAGAGTCCTCGCTCCAGTCGACAAAGACCGCGACCAACGTGAACGGCACAGTGACGCCCCAAAGCACAAATGAAAGGATCATCGAGTTCCGATTTGACCAGTGCGTTGCTCCCACAATATAGGCGAACGTACTTCCAATCGATTCCCACGATCTCAAAATCCCAGTCGTCCTCGATATGTCTCCCGCTCTCTGTTCGCCTCCAGTCTCTCCCATCAGCCAATACAAGTACGTCTGCAGTGCTTCGTAAAAGAATTTGAAGAAAAGGTAGACTGCGAAGGCGGAGCCGAAGATGGGACCAGAGTCGAGATCGAGGCTTGGTGCTTCGACTTTTGATGAAAAATTGACCTGAACAACGGCGATCCACGTCCATACTGCAGTGACAAATATTGCAATGCCGACGTAGATCCATCTTGACTTCACCGATTGGGGTATCTTGAGATCAAGAATGAAACCTGTAACGATATTTCCAAGAAAGCCGACAACAGCTGTCAGGAATGAGGCCAACGCCCTGGCTCTGACAGTGAAGTAGGCTATTGCAGTCAGCTCACAGGAAGAGACTCGGACGTAGCTTTACTTACTTGCGAGATAGTTGTAATGATAAGTCGCGCCCCATTGACCTGCGATAAAGACAGGAACGAGCAGCAGAATCCTCTTACTCTTCATTTGCTTCCAGATGGCGCGAGCTTCGATACCGACACTCGTCTTCTTCATGTACGGGATTTGGCTTCCATCACTCCTCACAACATCCTGTGGCTGAGACAGTAGCAACGCGAATGGTGCTCCGAGAGCAGAAATCGCGATCAAACCAAGATAAGTGTTGTAAGAGACTTTTCCAGTATGCTTCGTTTTGACATTCAGTGCAAGGGAAATGGCACCACCAACTAGCGGTCCCAGCTGTCGAATGCACATCCATATCCCGACATATCTGCCCCTCTTCGCATCCTCTGGATAGCCCACGGCGATGGCTGCCTCACTCGCCCACAGCATTGAAGCACCAATACCGCACAGAGCTGCTCCTACGAGCATGAACCATTCGTTCCCGAAGCGATTGTTGCAGTACAATCCTGCCGCATACGGAGCGTAAAAAGCAGCTCCAATGACGAGAGTCCATTTTGCGGTGATCTTGTTTGACACTCCACCAGCGATGGTGCAGCCGAAAATCATAAGGCCGTACGTCAAGGCGTTAGCAGCATTGTTGAGAAATGGCTGATATATGGTTAGTGTTGCCTTACGGCACATCCTCCATTTGTGCGTACCTTTGCCTGTCCTCCAGCACCGAGATTGTTCAATGCCATCCATATCCCAGCTAGGAATATCATTAGCGGATCTCATCTACATATTCCCGGTGTAGAACATACGTTCACAAAAGGCAACCAGTCCAAGGATGATGATCTGAAATAGGCAAGACCTGTAAATTCCAGAAATGGAGACCATGATCGCGGGCAGAGATGAACACAAAGACTAGATGTGATGAGGAGTGTGTCGGGACGAGGAAATTTAAAAGAAGCTGACATATTACTCCCCAGATGAGCACGACATGCCCCACCGCGAAGTCGATACTGATAAATCTATATAGCAGTCACAGATGCTGATAACGATGATCCACACCTTGCGGTTGTTCCAGGGAGGTTCCACGAGGAATATACTGTCTAGCATGGAGAGATTCAGCATACCTCAACCGTAGACCAAGCCTAAGCTGTTCTACGCACGACATTTTGGACGCACGGAGAGAGGATGCGAATGGCACCTGTACCAAATCTGGAATGCGTGTATCTCCGATGTGGTAAGTAGAAGAACAACCCGAAACGGCTGGTGCATTCAGCAATCGGAGGTGATCATGTTGCCCGTGGAAGAAATGGCCGTATCACGCAATGCCCCACCTGGATGAGCACCTGCAGGGGATCAGAAGGCCTGAGTACCAAAGTGCATCAACGTAGTGCATACGAACGGCGAAAATGACCGATTTATGTGGTTCGACTTGGTGGCAAGTCGGCGTATGGATGGAGACTTGGTTGAGAAGGATGCCGTTCTCCCATTGGAAATAGTGCTGGGGCCTCAATGGAAGGGAAGCTCAGCCTAGCGCACAGCCTAGCCGTATCCCGAGGTACAATCTGCCTGTTCTCGAAATTGGCGATAACCTCATCCTTGCCACTCCGCATTGGAAAATCAGAGTTGCGATGCATTCATACTCTCCGCCTGGCTGCGGCTCACGACTACCCTGTACTGTTCAATCCTGCGCACTTATTCTTCGTCGGCTGGCACTTTCGCGACCGTCCTCGAGAAAGACAAGGGGGTAGAGACCTTCAGTACTTCACGACCAGTTTATCGTACACCATCGACTTATTCGTTGAAAAGCCTCGACAAACACATCTCTACGTTTCGTAAGAGTCTCGGCCAAGTAAACAGGTGTCATTGACTCTACCTTTTCTAACATCGACTAGTATCTGCGTATCACGGCTGGCACACATATAGTCAACTGTGGTATGAAGGCGCTGGTCGATATTCTATAAGATAGTATTATCATCACCTGTTTGCTCAAAGGAGCAGTGTCTTGTGTTCCTGGTAGGGGTGAGGGTAGATATATTTCACCTTTGTGTAATAGGGAATGAGTTCACAGGCCTACAAAGTTCAGAGATAAAGGGTAGAGAAGTCGATACCATAGTTACGAGGTAGAGAACAAAAAAAAAAAAACATCCCATCAACCAACCAATCCAACATAAACCCAATTCCACCATTTCCCAGCCTGACAACCTCCTCTTTCCAATACTCATATACCAGCTATAAAAATACAACCAGCAACAATCTCCATCCCTCACATCTGCCTCCACAAACCATAAAAGAAAAGAAAAGAAAAGAAAAGAAAAGAAAAAAAGAGACATCAACTCCCCGATAAAAACAGCCAACCTCCCCCATCCACCACATCACCTCCACAAACACCCCTCTCAACCCCATCGCCCCAAGAAACCCCTACCAATCAAAGTCCCTCACAATACCAATCACTCTAGAAGTACATAAACAACACTCAACCCCAACCCATACAAAACCGGCGCACAACAACACGACAATACAAGTACCAACAACCCCCACCAATCCCAATCCACCCAAGCAAGCTCAACTTCTCCTATTCGAAACCCCCGTAAACAAAACGGTCGTATGAATTCCCCCCCATGAAAGAAACTCCTGTTATATACGCCACCGCTGCGATCGACTCATTATCGTCATTCCTCGGTCAGAGGGTCACAGTAGTCGGGGGTCGGGGGCACTTCCCAATCCGGAAATATTCCAGTCCCTGTACTACACAAAAGGGGGCTTCCGACTTCTGAAAGGGGGTACGCAGTCAGATATGTCCACATTGCAATTTTGGTGGTAGCGGATATACACAGTATTTTACCCCCCTCCGAAAATTGTTGGGAACCGGTTTGCGCTGGCGTAAGGTTTACGTGAACACCTATATGGACCCACATTTTGACAATGAGTTTCCCGGACCGAAAAAAAAGGTGAGGCCGATTCTGAATTTTCCAATAGAATACCATTAAAAGAGTGCCGCTAGTCTAGAGGAGGGGGTATAAAGCAAACCAAAACATCATGGATTATGTACAACGCCGGCTATGCTGCACCTCTGAAGATAAGAAAACGAAGGAACATGATTGAAGAATCCGTCCTCCCCGAGCTTGCAAAAGAGAATATGGTGTATACAATAGACTGGGTTTTGAGTTATGCATCGCTCTCGCTAAAACAGTGAACGCCACAAGTGCCAACTCCAACATCCGCAGGACGGAGGGAGGAGTATGGATGCAGAGAGTGCAGGCCATGTAAATGCAAAATCAAACCATGAAAGAGGAGGGTTGAAAACAATGGAACAAAACAAAAGCCTCCCCGGATAATATCCCTCGCTCTAGACAGTACCAAATAGCAGAACAGCAAGAAAGTTCTGGCACCTAGGAAGGTCGCAGTGCCATCCACTCCAACACACCGCCCTCCACGATATGCCATACAGGTATTAAGGGTTTTATGTAGTCTGTCCGCCAATTTTGTTGGAGTAGTGTCGTCAATCGTAATGTCGTGAAACGCACAAATTGCACGATCATGGTCCATCATCATGTTCCGTTGCCACCGTCCAATAAATCGATGTTATCAATGCCGTGTCCGAAATCCATCAACAAAGCCCGGCCATCCTGGCTGGTTGCCACAATGCGTCGGTAGTCACTCTTAGCAGCCAATATCCAGCTTGTGGTCCAGTCTTCGTACAATCCGATTTCGTTACCCGTCTCGAAATCAAACACTCTGATTGCTTGATCATAGCTCCCAGATAAGACTCGAGCATTTGCAGAGTCCAAGTACAGCGACCGAACGAGATTCGTGTGGCCCCTGAACTCTTTTACGACCTTCTGAGTGTTGACATCGTATTTGTAGATCACTTGATCGTTGCCGCCCGCAAGGACATATCTCCCGTCATCGCTGAACTCCACTGCTGCCAAACCACGATCCTGTGATTCAAATTTGCGAATCTCTTCGAATCTCCTCAGATCCCACAGCTTTGAATACCCATCCCCTGAGGCAGATACCAGCAATTTCACGCCTTTGATCTTGCGCAACTGAACTGCGTTCACAGGGCCCTTGTGGCCAGCAAGAACTGTTATGAGCTCTCCAGTGTGGCGGTTCCATACACATATAGTAGCATCTTTGCTGCATGAAATGATAAAATTCTCATCGAAGCAAACGTCAAGGACACCAGCTGAATGATGTCTCAAACGATAGATGGGCTGGAATGTGTGAATGTTCCAAACAATACAAGTGCTGTCCGATGAGCCAGTAACCATGATGTGTGAGTCGAATTGCAAACATAGAATGGATGCAGAATGATAGTCTTGAGGGATATGAAAAATGGCATTGCCTTCCGCCGTACCATTGACAGATGGTAGGTTAGATATTGTCGTCGAATGCGTCGAGAGGGTTGCTTCACTGATGGGAAGGACAGGACGTGCAGCTGGGCCTCCGATGACCTTGCGGCACTTGTATGGATAATTGAGATCCCAGACGCGCACTGTTCTATCACGACTACCAGTGATGATCTTGTCCTCATCAAATTGGCAGCAGTAGACGCTGTCGGTATGGCCCGAGAAATAGACAGCCTTTGGCTGCGACTTTCTCCAGCTCCTCTCGAGTCGATATCTAGCTTCTGCCATCAGTTGCCAGGGCTGCTGAGTGGTACTGGGACCCCCCAAGCCGGCACCACCCATCTGAATGTAGGGCTGAGGATTGCTGAGCCGACGAGAGTAGCGTGACAAGAAGGCAGATCTCCAAACTGCGTTGGAGGTGGCAATGTCTTTCCATCCTTTGGAGACCTGTATCGCTCTGAGTAGAGATGCATCGTCAAGGTAGGATAGAATATGGGCAGATATTTCGGTGGGCAGCTTCTTGATAGGATCTGTTGATACTCGGTTAGCGAAAGTACATGTCAGGGCCAAATTTTAGCTTTTCGACGTACCAGAAGCGACTTTCTCAACGTGGAGGATAGGTTCGCATTGCGTGATTTCATCATAGCCTCGCTGTCCCATGTCCGGCGATGCATGTTGTCGAGATCGCGTGGTGACCATGGTATCGCTGCGAGGTAGAATGGGTGTGCGGTAGGGATTATTGGAGGCACGGCTGCTATTAGTACGCGACATGCGACTTTGTAAGGATTGTGTTTGGAGTATGTGTTCCACATTTGACATTGTCGTTGCTGTGAATGCTGTCGTTTCCCTGGTTGCTGCAGCAGACGCTCTTGCACTTGCTCCACCTGCTCCTCTCATCTGGGGTTGCGATCTCGAAGTCTGGATTGCTTCCGGGCGGTCATCCAGAAAAGATGTGGCAGCCAAACTCGAGTCCTGTACCGCTGTTTTGACTGAGCGAGACAGGGGATGTGAGTGTGAGATGGCATTCCTCCGGCGCGTGCTACTCCGAGTGATGCTCTTTATCCGCGAGAGACGTGATCGACCGGCTGGCGTGGATTGAGGATGACTTGATTGTGCATGGTGGCTGTTCGTCGCATCCACGTTCAGGCCGCTGTCTGTCGAGGTCAGTTCCGGCACGGGACTCATGTCTCCACTGCTGGAAAAGACTTTGCGAGCAAATAATTTCGCTCCTTCCAAGTGCCTCAAGAAGCCCTTGCGCTGGACGTCGCGGTCGTGGGGATCGTCGCGGTCGTGGGGATCTTCGCGATCCGTGGTAAAGCTGCGAATGAGAGGGTCCCCAAAGATTGGGCGAGCCAGAAACTCTTGGGTGGCTCTGCGGGAGTCGGAGTGGGTATGGATAGGGTTTTGGACGTCTGAAGAGTGGTTGTTGAGAGTGACAAGGCCGGAACTTGTTTTTGGACGATGCCAGAGGCTGTGGACCATAGCGGTCAGGCGATGATTGGTAGACAGGAATAGTAGAGGGCAGACAAAGGGTCGGTTGGAACAGGATAGTTCTACTGGGAGGAGGCCAGGCCCGGGGGCATCGGTTGAAGCAGGCTATTAGTGAATAAAGGGTAGACAGGGGAGCAGCAGCAGGGAGGAAACGGCGGGTCGAAGTGAAGTTGTACGGAGGGACGGGAGTTGTACTTGACAGCATTCAACACCTCAGCAGAAAAGAGAGCGTCTGTCACAGCGTCTTGCGGTGGTGAGACGCGGCGGCAGGCCTGAGGCTTTGTTGGAGGGTCGTGTCTCTTGATTAGAGCTGATCATAGCAAGAATTGGGAACAATGCAGATGCACAACCGGCTCGCGCTGGAATGTAGCTGGTAGTGAGGCCCCAGAGGAGTTGAGGGTGGTTTTAATGGGGGAATGGGCCTGAGTAAACACACTGGCAGAGGACGCTGACGCTGAACTGGCACCGGTGGTCACAGCTCAATAGTCCGTCTCGTTAACCTAATAATGAAGGACGAGGGACCAACTCTCAATAGATCTAGTCGACAATCATGCATGGGATGGACTTCGTGCCGCATGCGTACGAGTACCCGAGTCTGAGCAGTAGTATGAAGTATCAGTATCAGTATCAGTATCAGTAGGTATCATATCAGTTCAACGGATCGCTGCTGCTGCTGCCACCTTACACGGGCAGTACTGGGTACTACTGTTAAGTACATGAACCCAGACTGCATGCGCTGCCTTTACTGTGTACACGGGCAGTACTGGGTACTACTGTTAAGTACATGAACCCAGACTGCATGCGCTGCCTTTACACACCACTACCTGTACCGAGTATGGTAACCAAGTGCATGAACCCAGACTACGCACAACCATTGGACCGAGCGTGCTGCAATCCTGGCCCGCTGCCACAGACTCCTGCATTTGCATCTGAAAGCATCATAACAACAAATCGCCTCTGTTCGGTACCACGATAAATAGACTACTCCGCATTCCATACCAATCGCGCCCGTTGTTCGGTCGTCATGCCCGATCCAGTTATATCCCCCTTCTACAGCTTCTTCTTCCTCTACGTCGAGCCAATCTCTACCATCATAGGGGCCTACTTTGCCCATTGCCTTCCCTCGACCTATCTACTCCTCACCCACCCGAACTCTGCTCCGAGTCCAGACGCGACATTACCCATCACAACCACCGTTACACTATCTCAGCTCGCTAATTTATATCTCCTATTCGCCCTCAACGAAGGCCTAGTTCTCCGGGCCACCCATGACTTGCGTGTTTGGAGAACGTTGCTATTCGGTCTGCTAGTAGCCGATTTTGGTCATCTCTACAGCGTCAAAGACCTCGGCCACGCAACGTACTGGCAATTTTGGACCTGGAACGCAACGGGATGGGGAAACGTAGGCTTTGTGTACATGGGGGCGGTGACGAGAATGGCTTTTCTCCTCGGTTTTGGTGTTGAAAACCCATATGCAGGGGCGGAAAAGGGTATCAAGTCAAGATGAAGTCAATATTGAATTTTGGGTGGGGCAGGCTATCGTATGGGTGGTCGTGGACAATTTGGTTCGGGAGTCCAGTGGGCGGCCGCAAATGACTTCGGATCTTGACGGTAGAACTTAACGGGAGTTTCTTTCGGTCACCAATTATCCGTCTCGAGGATCTTTTTATATGCGGGAAACACGTCTGCAACAATGCAAGGCAGACGCACGACGTTGAGAAAGGCGGTGAGCAACGGATCTGCCTGTTCAAACCACCGATAATGCATGGGCGTTATACTTTTACTTGCCAACTTAAACTTTGACCACCAAGGCGATGCGAGTGTGGCTCTTTGCACGTAACCTCCCTAACTTAGGGTATTCTCGGCCATTTCTTGATCATTGCAGAGTCAACATCTCAGTAGCATCATGGCGGATGATTACACGGTAGCCCAGTATAACACACTGGCACGTTTTTCGTCCGTTGAATGAGGCCAATTCTCAGACAACAACCGGATTTCCCACCAAGACCTCACGCTTTTCATGAGCGCAAACCCGCAGCACGTTTGAGCATTTCCACAAACGGTCCAGCCGTTTTAGCACGAGGGATGGTTAAAAGGACTCTTCTCATAGTTTCGTAAGACCTCAGCTCCCTTTATGTCAGGAATTCATCACATGACTATCAAGCGAACATGAAGTATGTTATTATATAAAGAACACGAGTCGCTAAGTAAGCTCCTGAGTTCTTTAGCGATTGTCTTATTAAATACAATACACGTTCCGATCTAACTTTAAATTGCCTATTATTCAATAGACTCTCTTCTATCTTCCTATGTCTTCTAGTTCTTCCAAGGTATCGTTTTTCGAGTGGCTTTCATTACACCTCTTGGAAAACTGGCGTTATCTCCATCTTGACGGCATTTTTCTACTTTGGAAACTGTTTATTATTCAAGATCCTGGCAGGTTGAGTCAGACCATGCTTCTTTTTGCTTAGAGAGCCATGCTAAAGTGACCCGAGCCCATAATTGCTATTCTCGTATATACCTTTACTTGAATAGAATTACGAACTCGGTAAATTTCTGGCGAAGAAAACTGCTGAGACCCCGTCGACTTCGAGTTCGAAACAGGAATGGCAGGTAGATCCAATTATTTGATGATGGATTGACAGCCCAAAACGAAGCTATCGTGCGGAAAGGAAATACTGTAGGTGAGGTGAGCAGAGAAAGCAACAATGACTGAATGTAGAACCTTTGTGTTACTCATCTATCATAAGTCATACCAATAAACATCATCGAAATCATATATTCTCCCTCCCCTCATCCCCTCCTCTCCCCCCAGAACCACCCAATACACCATCCCAAATATCCACCTCAAATATACGCCAGTTCCCTTTCCCTCCGCCAATTCCCATCCATGTAACCCTCTCTCCACCCCTCCCATCCCAAATCCCACCCTAAACCATCAACCCAGCAAACCCCCCAACAGCAACCACAACAACAACAAGCACCCCCCCAACACTCGTCCCCCCAAACTCCATCCCCCTCCCCGCCGCCGCCATACTAGAACTAGTCGCCTTATGCCCACTCCCCGCCACAACCGCCGTCCCATTCACCGTCTTCGTCGCCGACGCCGTCCCCGTCATTATCGTCGTCGACGACGCCTTGGCATCCCCGGGTGTTTGTGTAAGTGGAGATGTCGCGCTCACACCGGCGGCGCCGAAACATCCTGATAGGGGGCCCACGCGGCCGCAGCCTCTGTTCGAAGGAAATCAGTAACAGCTCTCACTTGGCTGACGGTGGGTAGGAGGGTTTTGTGGTTATGGAGGAAAGGTAATGAAAGGGGTATACGAACCCGTCCGTCCCCAAACTCCCACTCAATCCAGGTAATTGTCCTTGGATCTGTCGTTCCTTCAATTTATCCACCATGGCATTCGCGAGATCGGGTGCAGCTGTTGGTTCTGGGTGTGCATTCGCAATCGCCGAAGCCGAGACGAGCGATAGACCGCTGAATAAAAGGAGCGAGGAAAAATGCATCGTGAATATCTATCCAGTTTGGGGAAAACGAGAAAATGTCCGTATCCAAAGCCAGTACACAAACGAAGAGTCAAAACCAATTTGTTTCCAGGTAAATATACTTCTCAACCCACTGATGAAAACCGACAAAGTACTTTCGAGTACAAGAAAAAAAAGAGGTGGGGGAGATGTCTAGACCTTATCCTCGAAATGAACGAGGCCTCATACCTGTAATCAGTACAAAACGCCCACCGCCATAAATCTCACCTGTTATAACCACCCTCACCACCACGACGTCCACACCACCCAACGATCAAGCCTGCATGATGATAAACCGAACCGAAAACCCCGAGCGCAATAGGGCTGAGCTGAGCTGAGCCTCAATCACAAGCCCCCACCCACCCATCTAGCGGAGTATTCTAGCGGCGACCACACCAGCGGACAAGCTACGGCATAGATAAATGAATTGAACAAGTCACGACGCAAAGACACGCATTCCTGAACAAGGTCAAAGACCACAGCGAACGGCGACGATGAAGAACACAGGGAACAACCAATCCCCCAAATCCAATTTGCTGAAATGAAATAGAAATTCCAGCTACTAATTAAGTCCCCGCTAATCGGTTTCCCAGCTCTTGGACGCCACGTTTCTTGGTGATGGGGTGTGCACGACGCGTGGAGTATCTACTGTATACAACCCTCGAATACTCTGCACATCTAATTATAAACGGCGTCGAGGAGTCTAACAGCATACATTAGTAAAGTGTCCAAGTCCATGATACGTCATAATCGTGTAGCATCAGCGAAATACAAACGAATCGTGCGTGGAAGCAGTATTAATAACTCTTGTCAAGCACATGTCTCAACCACTCAACCACTCAAAAACATCCAGTCTGTTTGAAACCACCTCCATCCCAGGATACAGCACCGAAGTCCAAATCCACGGGAGCAAGCGATCGAGCGACGTTTCAAAACCCCGTTTCAGGCCTGCTCGGGCCCGATATTATTTGTGGCCAAGCATCAGATGAACCACGACCCCTTTGCCCAAGTGACAATTCCCAAGACCTTCCGCCTCTTCGCCACGAAAGTGCCAATACCCGTCCATCAGGATGACAGGACAAACAGCAGCAGAGAATCCAAGGAGCAACGTCAATGCTAAGAAACGCCATGCTATTCCAAGAACAAAGCTCTTTCCCGCTGTAATAATACGTGGTGTGGATATCTCGACAAAGGAAAATTCAAAAAACCCCTCCATCCTCTGACGACCAACCCATCGCCTGCGCCAATCCGACCAAACAACCATCCCATAGCAATGATGCTGCGCTCAATGGACATTCTGACAGAAATAAAACCAATCCGGGTATCATAATTCGCACTCAACTTTCCTTCCACCTGTTCTCTCGGTATGCAAGCAGACCCAAACCCTCCTCTCATTATCCAAAAGAAGACGCAAAGAAACCAATAACGCCATTGCACTGAAAAGTGCTTTGTCCACTTCAATGCTCAACCTCTTCATGAATAGTAGGATGTTCCTCACTCATATTCCCCTTGGTTGGACTCGTCCCAGGCGACATATCCTCGATCTCTCCAGGTGTTGACGTAGGCTCCTGCTCGACGCTATTACTATTACTATTACCATTACTGTTGTTCAATCCATTAAGTTGTGCTTGCTTCGCAATCGTCGCTGCAAACTTCTCGTCCAGCATCTCAAGCAGACGCTCCGAGTACTGACTCAGCATCTTGACCATGACAGTCTCGTCTGCCGCTCCTCTTGCTTTCATCGCTTTCTCCGACACAACTTTTAATGTGAGTCCGAGCTCTCGTTCTACGGCGGCGAGGTTTTCCGGGCTGAGACTGTCGGTGCTTGTCATGAGCTTTTTTCGATATATGCGCAGGTTGCGGCACATTTGCTCTGTTGACGCCGTCAAATTGTTCACACCTTCGACAGGACCTCCTCCACTTTTCGTCCTCGATCGCACTGCTATTGCGGGATTCGAAGATTTCCTGTTCAAAGTACGAGTTTTCGGGCTCGTAGGTGGTGAAGGCGAAATCCCTCTGGCCTTTCGCCGACCTGTGGGGTCGTAGCTTGTCATCGGAGACGGCTCTAGTTTGGGTGTCTGTGCCAACGAGAATCGGGAAGATTTTCTCTCGATTTTGGGTCTGCCTTTTCCAGTTGGTGTTGAAAGATCCTGGTCCGGCGACTTTTGCTGAAAACGAGCCATCTCTGACTGTGAAAGTACTCGACGCAGCGGCGGTTTATTAACCAGCAGTTCTTTGCTAGGAGTTTTCACTCCCATCAGCTCCATTGATCGAGATAGATCGTGCTTACTGTTCGGCCGAGCACCAAAGGACCAAATGAACACAGTGCCATCGGCAGCTACGCTAACAAGGTACGTGCATTGGCTGGAGGGAGATTCACCTACTGATGAGGTGATGACGGTCAAGTCGGTCACCCCCTCAGTGTGACCCCAGTCTCTGCCGAGCAAAGATCCATTTTCGTCATACAGTCGGATGGACTTGTCTGTACTTGAAACTCCTGCAATTCTATTCTGCCCATTATTTGTGGGCACATGAGCAAGTGAGGACAGTACAACGGCATCTCCACCCTCTGTGTCGGAGACCTTGAAGCTATCGCTTAGCTGTCCGGTTCGCAGGTTGTACTTGTGCACGTTTCGGTCGATCGCTGACACAAACAGGATGTCGTTCCTGTCCGAGAGAAGCGTCATGGATACTGGTGTAGATTTCAATGTGATGGTGCGCAAAATCATGAAAGCAGTAGCAATCTTGCCATTTTCTGTTCGTGAGAGTGCTTCACGTACAACCACATTCCTGTCGTTTGAGCACGAGATGAGTTGGCTGCCGTTGGAGGTAAATAGCAACCCAGTGACCGCGCCAACATGTTCATCGAGTGTTTGCATCAGATCCAACGTCGCTCCGTTCTTGTGAAAGACCTGAACAGTCCGATCCCGCCCACAAGAAGCAATGATGCATTGCCCACTCTGCTCGTGTACCGCAACATCGGTAATATCCCCTGCATGTGCTCTGAGGCTGAATTGGCAATCGCCAGTCCTTTGATCGATAATTCTGATGAAGTCAGTTATGTATGCGACCACAATCCGTCGACTTTTTCTTACCTAAGCACTCCACACTTGTCTCCTGTTACCAAGGCATTGCCACTTGAGCACAGCCGTACGACCTTGAGCTCATTTTGAGTCTCCTCGTAGCTGTCAGGTTGCTCCAGTTCTACGTCAATGGTACGCTTGCACGTTCCATCTATATCCCAAAACAGAATCGTGCCATCAGCGGACCACGTGAAAAAGTTGGCGTCTGCCTTCTTGACTTCTGTAAATGGTCTAACTCCGAGGACAGGTCCTCCGTGAGCGGGCAGTTGGAGCGCAATTTCTGGTGAACCAGCAGTATCGGGCATGGGTGCCTGGATCAATCGGATGAAACGATTGGTATCGATCGCTGCGACGTGATTTCCCAAGGGCGCGAGTGCAACCATAAACGGAGGCTCAGCGCAGCATTCGTCAACCGAAGTGGACCTTTCAGATATCTCCAAGGATCTGCTCTTTAGCAGAGTCTCGATCTTAAGACTTTTCATGACTCCACCTTTGCCAGCCAATAATACGGTGCCTTGTATACCATGCGAAATTGCAGTGACGCTGAAGCCAGCATTTGCAAGTTTGTAGAAGATCTGGCGGCCTTCACTGTCGTCCAAAAGGCAGATGTCTCCAACCTCAGAGCACACGATCGCTTTCGTCGAAGAAATACCGACAATGGAAGTGAACGTGGCTTCGAGGAGTGGTCCCAGCAAACAATTTCTCCCAGAAAGTATGTTGTGACCGTTCCTGGAGGTTTGCTGCGGGAAGAGACTGGCCAATAGTTTCACTGGAGTAGACGGACTCGAGCCTTCAACTCTCCAGATCTTGACGTGCCTTGTGCCAACCGTCACTACGTTCGTGCCAACCCATGCCATCTGAAAAATATTGCTCGTGCATTTGTTGCTCGCATAGAGTGTCGCTGAGCCGCTACGATTGTTGATGCTCCATATGTATAAAAATCCATCATTTATGTTTCCAAGACTAGCAAGATGCTGAGAATTTGGACTAAACGCCACGCATTTTACCCCGAAAGTGTGATCGGAGAGACTGGTCAATGGTATATAGGGAGAGGCTTCTTTAGAGGTCGAAAATACGAGGACTCGAGGCTTATATCCTGTCTGCAAATTGTCAGGCGATGTTTGCAAACAAAGGCAGATTAAATAGACTTACCTCACCAACCGCCAGATATTTTCCATCCGGGCTCAAAGAAGTGCAAGTACAAGCTTTCACGCGTTCTCTGGCCGCCCAAGTCTTCCCGCCTGGAGACTCACTCGACTCTGTCCCTGGTGTACCGAACGGTGTAACTGTCGTTCCAGTATTTTGTAGAGATGGAGTCGTAGTACGCCTGCGGAGATGATCTGAGGGCGTAGTTGGCGTGGAAGGTTCATATATGACTGGAGACGGATTGAGGGGTGTCGCATTTGGTCGAGCTCTATAGAAACGCTGTGTGAAGGCTAATTGATCGTCGAATGTCGCGATAACTGCTGCTGCACCGGCAGTGAAGGCTAAAGATCTGGTAGAAGAGAGTGCGTCTATCGAGTTTGCCGAGCTCGCTGTGGTACCAATTACATGTCGTAATGATAACCCAGTGTCGTTTCGTCCAGATCTGCTAGCTTTTGCGTTGGGTGACTTCAGGAAGGGGGAGTTCGAGGGCGTGTTGACCTTAAGGTTCCAGGGTGCTGTGGAGGTCCTGGAGTTCGGGGTAAGTGCCATTGCCACAGATTCTCATTCCAGATGAAGATGCGCGTGGAAAATGATTGGCGGACATGTAAGGGATGTGTATTAATTCCTCATGGTCAGTCCGTATTCCGAAGGCGGGTAGGTGCAGAATTCGTCAGGTAGGAGGCCGGGAGGAGGGATCAGCAGCAGCGGATGGCGAAGGTAACGACTGGCAAGAGGCAGAGCCTTCAAGAAACAGTGTAAGAGTAGGTGGTAGTGATGTAGAGGTACCGGATAGTGGAGTGAAACAAGTGGGAGAATTGTTTAGATACTGTACCCGGTTTTTTCGTGAACTGAACGCGAGAGAGGACGTGCATTCAGGGAACGCGAAAAGGGGTAAATCTATATAATAAATAGCCAATCAAAATTCACCAAAATGTTGCAAGGCCGTTTAATGTGTTCGCTCTTTCAATCCTAATCCTAACCCTAAAAGCCAACGCCATAACATTCTTGCTCTTCAAACAGGCGAGGCAAGAATTATAAGAGATACGACCTTCCGCCGAGTTTGTACAGTGTCGCAAAAGAAAGATTTCCTGAAAAGATAACAGAGCTTCAAGCATTCCCTATTTGGGTGACCATATAACATAGTGGTCTCATCTGATGATGCTCGTAAAGAGTTTACTCCAACACAGCACTCTCATTTCAATATCGGGACCGACAAGTTCCAACAAGAATATCCTTACGGATTCCAAAAATTTATCCACAGCGGCTATAATTTGAGAGTGCCGTGTGAAAGTAGGGTATTATTGGTGTAGACCTAGATAGACTTGGCGCATATAAGTTGATGGACAGATTGTAATGGCGAGGATATGAAGAAGTGGAATGGTCTTCCCATGACTCGGTGACTGGGACCTGGGACAATAGAGACCGAAGTAGCCGCTTGTTGGACCAACATTTACCGAGATAAAATCGCATCGGAGCATTTTTATCGGTAGAGCCTGCCGCGATCAGTAATATAGGCTACCAATATATCAATAGCCTCCCTCATATTGTTCGAGCGCACGGGGAATCGTCAAAATCACTCCAATGACATGTCAATACCCAAAGTACATTGCTGGAACTATGTTGTAAGTTATCCCAATCTCAGAAGAGCTAACCCTGTATACGTATCGCGTCCCTGATGTACACTTCAACCATCCAATGAAACGATCAATTGCCGATGAAGCAACCGATTCTCATTTGAACCTGAAAATTCCAAAGTCTCAGACATACAAATGCCTGTCCTCCTGAAGCAAAATAAACACGGCGCTCAAATAAATATGTATTTGGGAGAGGTTGCACCAGCAGCCAGCACGAACGCTCGTCATCCCAAAAAGAAATCGTGAAATCATGACATACGTGACCGTGACCGTAACCGTGACAAGACAATACAATTATACAATCTGTCCGAAGCAAGATCAACCCCCAGAGAACTCTATTGCTGAGAAGAGAAAGAAAATGATCGTTTTGTTCTCGGGGTATATCAAGGAAATTTAAAGAAGAACTCCCGCTTCAAAACCCGCATAATCTAAAGTAATTTTCGAAAAGTGAAGAGTGTAAGCGTGTAAGAAATGCGCGGCTGTTTTAATGAACTGCTCGAACCAACCAACTCGGTGATCGCGAGAGATCCATGGCGGCGCCCATTGGCGTACGCGATCGACGGCGAGACTCGTAAGAAAATGGCGTGAGACTAGACGCCGACGATGAGGGCCGACTTCGCATCCTTGATGGTATGCTTGATGGCGTGAGTGGGGTTTGTAGAGTTTGGTAATCGTAAGGAGACGCAGAGAACTGCGATGAAGTAGTGGCCCCAACACTATCAAAGCCGGTGAAGTACGAAAATGACTCTGAATTTGGATCATCCGTGGTGTGAGACGAGCTCGAAGCGTATGAGTAACGCAGGTTGGCAGTAGCCACAATCTGACTAGAAGGTCGTGCTGACGAAATGCTGGTCCATTCAGCAGTTTGACGGACTCGAGGTGTGGCTTCTTCATTGAAGAATGACTCTGGGGAAATCATGCCGAAGTCTTCATCAGGTGTGCGGGGCTCGATTGAAGAAGCAAAAGACAAACGTCTTGATGATGCGTCATCATCTTCAGCAGTTTCGCCAGTTGTGGAGCTCCAATTAGAGAAGTGGCTCCGAAGAGCGGGTCGCTGGAAGCTAAGCTCCATGACGTCCTGTTCGAATTCGTGTATGAGATCTGGCGTTGGAGGTACCGAGGAATCTGATAGGTGGCCAGAGGAGTACACAACTTGGGGTGAAACATTGTTGAGCCGTGATTGGGTGAAGAGGAGAAGACCGTCCGCGTAAGCCTTCAAATTTGGATCGGCTACTTGTCGACGGGGCG
Organism: Venturia pyrina ICMP 11032; assembly: GCA_000738655.1. Classification (NCBI taxonomy): domain Eukaryota; kingdom Fungi; phylum Ascomycota; class Dothideomycetes; order Venturiales; family Venturiaceae; genus Venturia; species Venturia pyrina. The sequence goes on along the minus strand of JEMP01000025.1, from coordinate 1,545,075 downwards.
AGATAGGATCCTGTGATGAAGTGGAGCTGGAAGAGGAGGGTGACCTGATAGAGACCATGCATGATGTACACAGTAATTCGCGTGATGGGATTGGTGCGGGCTCGACTTCGTAGCTCGGTGCCTTTTCGCCCTCGTCTTGCACCACAACGTCCAATTTGTCTTTCTCTTTCTCAGCCTTCACAGCTCCGTCCATCGGTATCCGTGTCACGGCATGTCTCAACGGTGACTTTCCAATGCCGAATCGAGAAGGCGTGGAGAAGTTGAAGGCCCTCTTTGGGACCTCTGTTCGACCATGGGTGTTGTTGATAATCGGGCCAGGGCTATCCACCGACACAGGACGCCTCCGCCTTGCTGTGGCTCGTTCCGCTGCTGAAAAAAGCACACTTGCTTCCTCATCGCTGACGTTGGCAAGGCTGAACTGTACAGGCACCGAGTTGCTTCGTTGTCGTGAAAAGGTTGGCCGCAGATTGAGGGCTGAAGCTCCAAAATTCATGGCCATTTTATTGTTCCTGGACCAAGGTGTGACAGCGGAGAGCTGAAGAAAGGACCATTGGTCGAAAGGAAAACCTGCTTTGAATGTTCAGGTGATTGAGGCAGAGCTTGTGATTCCGAGAGAAGCGGAAAGGGGTGATGTAAGTTGATTCGGACTCGTCAATGACAGTGAGAAGAGAAAAGGTCTTTCACTTTGACAAGGAATGTGGTGAGAGGAGAGTTTGGTTGAGTACTCGGATGGTCGTCGGTGAGGTTGTGTTTGTGGCGTCAAGATGCAGTATGACTGTATGACCAAGACAGGGTGGAGTTTCCTTGTAGGTGCCTGATTACGTAGCCGGCGCCGACTATCAAACGAGTGGAAAAAAATTAACAGGCAAAGAATGAAAACTGCAGAGGACAGATGTAGATCGCAATAACGGCGAATGGGCAGCGGGAAACGAACAGCTATATGGCTACGGATACAGCGCTAGCTATATGCCTACGGATACAGCGCTAGCATCCAACTTCTTCACTCATCGGTACCCTGTGGCGGAGTGTCAGGAGATGGGTGACTGGTCTGATAAAAAGGGGCTTTTCTTCTAGCACTCTCGGCACTATGCAGGAACGGTTTCCTTCCACCCCATATGGTAGCCAGAGTATGTCACTTGGCGAGAGCCGACATGGCGATGCAGTGCGCGGCTGAGACGGAGCCATGGCCCGATTCTTCTCCCCTTGTGGAAACGCCCCAACATACCATACCATACCATACCATACCAGCACCGCGAAGAGCAAACGTCATTGCGTTTCTGGCAGACTTGCAGGCGTTGTGAAGCCATCCGCCGTTGTCCGTTGCACAGACTGCCACAGCTGCATCCCCGGTACATGTGGAAACTTGGGCGGCAGATACGCGAAGACCAGACGCTACCAATCAGAGCTAGCAAAGAGCTTCTGCTAGGCTGTCTCCCAGGTTGGTCAAGTGCTTGGATCTTCACGCAGCTTTCCTTGCACTGTTTCGCTTTGCTGGGATACGACCTGATCTGCGAACGATACTGTGGTAGTCATCGCGGCCAAAACATGCGGCAGATCATTCTTGCAGCCACTTGAACAACCCCCTTCGGCAAGCCCGGGATTCAGGGCAGGGTTTTCAGATGCCGAGCCTGGAAAAATCCTTGAAAGGATCCTTGAAGCCACCACTCTTGCTCACCAACAAGGCTAGTCTATGAACAAGGCTGGCTACTAAGCATGTCAGACGATCGACTTCTCGCGTGGCAGTTCTCTACAGATGCCACCAAGTTCAGCCGAGAGCTATGAAAGCTGTGCTCTAGCAGCACTCGTCCACCATGTCTTCAAGCATGCAGGTACCGGAGGTGACTCCTGACTCCCTATGGTAATCAGACGAATGAGAATTGAGCATAATCAATCCCCTAGCTGCAGTAGATCCCAAATTGCGTTCAAAGTAGCGTGTCGTGTCTCTTCGTAATCTTACTAGCAGCTATCGTAGCCTTCCACGACAAAGAACGAGCAGGAACGATATCAAACGATTTGGGAAGCCGAGAAACTCAGAAAGGGGTATTGTAGATATCGATTGCGCATTCGCAGAACCGTACTGACACCGACTTTCTCCTGATACATCTCATCGGCAGATCTCTCACGATGCTCTAAATAAAAGTCTACGTCCAGTCGTCCACTAGTCCCATACACCGTCCTCCGCAGGAAACCCCGCATCGTGAGATATTTGAACGTAGTGACAACCCAAGAAACAAGAAATCGCAAGCCCAATGCGGTATTCTCGGCAGTAAATTTACCAATCGATAATTTGTTTGTTTCTTCGACGGAGTTTTGGCCGTTGAGTGCTCATCATGTAAAGGTATATTCTTGGTAGCGCCGTGACAAGAAACCGTTTGTGTTTCTGCTTCTTCAAGAACCAGAATTCGTAAGACACCAAGAGGCCGTCTACCCGCTCCTCTCCACCAAACAATGCTCACAGCTTCAACTCGTCCTCTCATAGGTGCCCGCTACACGTCCTAGCCTTGGGATGATTTCTCGTCGAACCAGCTAATCGACACAGCCACACTTACCTCTCTCGGCGCATGTCCCCAACTGGGAAACCATGCTGCCGCTCAAAGAGTAAAAATACACAGCAATGCGCACCCCTGAGACAGAAGAGCGTTCGTAAATCGCAATTTCTGTGGATTTCAAAGCAGCTCGTCCACAGTGTTTGCTCCATCCTTATGCATGTCATTGCATCCCTTCCTATAGTACGGATACGGACGACGTTGTTTTACTCAAGCAAGGCGCAACCATCGGGTCTCCTCATGCACTTTTCCCTGTTCGCTGCATCAGCAGAATTGCATTTTTTCGCGTTCTCGACTTCGTCCCATGCAAACGAGTGCGCATCCCTACCAAAATATGAATTGACCATGTTTGTTTCTTCGATGCTGACTTCAGATCATGTCCATCTTGGTGCTCATCAAGCATGTGGCCACACTCTACCACAGCAATCTTCTCCTTTTGATTCTCTTTCCAATCGAGTGAAATGCCTGTGCGTCATCAGCTCTGGCAAAGCTGACTGGATAATGAACGAAAATGCGTGGAGTATGAGAAACCGCCCGTTTCTTCCGCGTCAGCGCGCGTTTGATGATGCTTGCACAATTGCTCCGGCTTTTCCGGACTAGAACTAGTAAGGCAGTTCCTTGACTGTTTCGAAACACAAACATCAACACCATCGCTTCGGCGACCGAGCAACAACATCATCAATCACGAGCTTGCGAAAAATCATCCCCACGAAGATGCTATAAGCCTAATCAATGCATCACCGGAAACAACATCTACCATTATCGATAAGCGAGCATGTTTGCGAACTCATTGCCTCAGGTTCCAGTTGTTTCAGTTTCAAGACAGTACGACTTCGATCACGGGGGAAGAATACTCGACATATGTTGAGCTTATGATCATAAGTGTGTATCGCCTTCTGTGGCGAAGGGGTTCCCCACGTTGTTTGTTGAGTACATCCAATACATCAATCACCATAGGGACCCCTTCTCGGATGTCACTGTTTCAGCTTTCCGCAAACATGGCTGCGACTGCAACACCAAGAAACCACGTCAGCAGAGATAACCTCACACATGAATGAATGATGAAATCATGCCCACAGCCTATCAGGCGACCATGCCGTGCAGTCACCAAGATTTTGTTGGGACAGTTAACGTAACCATGAGAACGCGATTGAAGCTCGTATCCCGTGTCGGTATAGGTTGGCCACTCTATAGGCTGCCTGTCGCTCAAGTTTAGCATTCCCGAGGTCTCATCTCATGTCGTGATGAGACTTACCCTCACTACAGGTTAAATCAGACAAGACCGGGTTTATATCTGGTTGCAAAATGGCTCAAGAATGCTGGGTTTGCTCGATTGGTATACATAGACACGAATACCTCTATACGCACTAGACAACTTCGAAAGAAGCACATTAGCTTTATCGACTTGTTACCCTTGGAAAATACCTCAGTTATGAGCCAACACTGTCAACCACAGATCGATATCGATTGTGAGTTGGCAGAATTCAAATCCAAAGCTGATATCGTGATTCCTAGAGGTCTGGTGACACTGAAGTGACCAAGCTAACATGGAAATTACTTGAATAATCGTTTTAATTCCAAACCATACCCGATTTCCATCATTTCAGCTCACCGCTGATGCGAAGCGTTCACTTTAGTCTTGCAAACCCGTCATTCTGTTACCCCACCACAGGACTCCATCCATTTCCACCCTTCACAGGCAACCAGGCAGAATTTCGATACACGTGTGGAGTCTGAATGTGCATCAATAATTCCCCGGCCAGCGAGACGGTCGATTTTCTCATCTCCGAACGTATCCTAACAACGGTAGACTATACCCAACTAGCGATTGACTTCGATAAATATTTGAATAGTCAAATAACCAAAGACTATCGAACGTGAATCGCCATCGTTATGAATTTGACGAGGTTCGAGGCCAACAGTTGTCATTCGCTGTCTTGTCAATCGAACTAATTGAATGTCTGAACTTTTGACTGACACCGTTTCTCAAGGGTTCCTACACATCCTGCTTCTACCACAAGAATATTCGCTGCATCAGAATAATCTTTGTGATTGCGTGTGTCGAGGTTTGAACTCGTGATGAGCTCTCACGGATCTCCATTACTGGATGTGTTCAGGTTCGCGTCTATACGAGCAATTAAAAGTCCGTTTACCCATTGAAGCTGCGGAGCCAACTCGAGACGCCCGTTGCAATGGAGTTGTTCTGTGGTTGTTCAGTTAATCGAATCACGTCAGCGCCGGTGGAAATCAGCAGGCGATGATGTCAATGTAACGCTCCGCAGTCGCTGAGTGAAGAGCGCTCCAGGCGTGAGAGTCACATTGGTTCATTTCATCGTAAGACATCCCACCAGCAGCAACGAGCACCTCCACGGCTTCAAGGTCATTCCCATTGCTGGCTACATGGAGCATTGTTGCCCCATCATAAACGTCGAGGTGATGTACGGTATCTGGATATCTGGCAAGATATACTTGAATTTCTCTCTTACTTGTGCCTCGTTCCATCAGACCGTATAACCTTTGCGCCTTCGAACTGTTGTCAGGTCGAACAAGCCGTGACACTGCCAGTCCAGGACTCGGGCACTCATCAATCAAGCTGAAGGGGCCTCGCATCTACAAAATCGCTGAGCAGTATGATAAAATGTAGGCGAACTCCAGGATTTGCACTGATGCATAGCCACAGGACGAGACGTCGTAATACTGTCCCAAAACCGCCCACCCAAGATAAAGCAGTGGCATCGATCCTGTTTTGCCATTGAAGCGCGTGGTTTCTAGCCGAGTCCTCCTCCGCCGTGAGTGGTCTCTTCACGGGCATCGTGATCTGCACCAAGACTGCGTTGACGATATTGGTGATGTCCAATTCGTCCCATCCCAATGCCGATCACCATTGCTTTCGAAGAGTGGCAGGAGGCCTTCCATCATACGCTGCCCATGGAATTAAGGGCAATATCGAAATGTCTTAATTTCCATGACGGGGGTAAAATCAGCCAAAGTCTATGCGGCAATTTCGATTGTGACTATCAATTTGCCATGCTGCGCCTCCAACTGCATATGCAGTCCATAAGAACTAGAAAGAAATCAGTAACGGCCGAGGGAAGTTGTTGTGGAACATATCTATCAAGCTACCGCCCAGTCGTAGCGGAGCATGCACTCGCAGCTCCAGCTTCCTAGGTTGAGTAGCAGTTCTGTAACATTTCCCTGGCCAGGTCAAGTACGACCGATCTCGCGTAAACGAATCACGGGAAAGTTGCTGTAGAGGTTCCCAGGCAGATTTTGAGGTCAGAGTCTGGACGTCGAGGTTGGGAAGCCACTCATGGTTCCCATTTGGACCAACCTTGAAGTGTACGAACTCGATTCGGAGATCTTCAGAACCACTCCTACCTCGGCGGCATGAACATCAGTGAGAACAAGTGGACCTGTACTATATACTGTTCGTCCGCTTTTCCGATATTTCCAAAATGCTAGGAGTAGTAATCGTCAGCGTTCGGCAAACAAAAGGCCCTACAATTGTACAAGCCTTTTACAGTTGCAAGAATGGATAGAAAGAAGATCAGGGGAGACAGCGGCCCATCTTTGTGATAAGACTCCCAAGCTATTCCACTACTTCTTCCCAGCGAAAGTAAGACTGATGGTGTTCAATAGTTTTCGTGAAGAGAGAGTTGTTGTTGAGATGATCGAACCGTAGCGGGTGGAGATTTTCTGGAATACTGCTGAATTCCCGGCAATGTGATCGATCAAGATTGCCAGAAATCCATCGAAGAATTTGACGGACGTGATCCGAAGGCCTTCGTGGCTCGGCAATGCGAGCCTCTGATTTCACCTCCAAGACGATAACGAGATCCAATCGTGAAATGCTGACGGGCGTGGGAGAGGACATTTATACGAGATGAGATGAGAAAGGCACCTCGAATAATTGCAACTCAGGCCTAGACTCAAATCACTTGCTTCGCCCCATCATGCTCGTTCCTCATGAACTCCTCGTAGAGCCCTTTAGACATATCAGCCACATGTTCTACAAAGATCGCGCAGGGGATAGCACCATGATGACCAAACCTGTGGATAGAGGGCAGAGCCAAACGTTGTTTACGACAAGCCGAACGTGAATTGTCGAGTTTTCGAAGGTTGATATAACCATTAAAAAAAGTTGTTTGTGAAGGTCGGAAAGCCAGAGGAAGGGATCATACTGTGTGTGACCTTCAGACGCGAGGATTTTGGGACGCGAGATATGACCCGGAGTTTGGTCAAACGTGCGAGTAACCATAGGTAACTGAAGATATATGTGGTGTCAGATTGCAACAGACCAAGCGTCCAGGAAACAGGAGTTGCAACAAACAAGAGGCACCAAAGCAAGTGATCAATCAGGACTGTCTATAGCCTCAAGCAATTGCTGACGATCCTTGATCTAGAAAAAGGCAACCGAATCCGCCCATAGAGAACATAAAATAAAACGGCAAGCTCGCAGACCGACACCCACATGTCAACCTACCCATTCAAATGCATCAACGAAGGATCAGAAGTGAAAACTGCCCATGCGCTCGTCGGGGGCCATGCGCCAGAGCTCCGCCAAACCAGCCAGCCGGAATTACAAAGATATATCGATATGGTATAAAGCCTTCCGGAGCGAGGGTATCAAAATTTAGATGAAAAGCGAATATCTCCCCCATACTCCCCTTGTGCAGATATGGTAATAATTGAACCAGGCTCCAAGTGTGATGACATGAGTCTCAACTTTCTAGTGTGTCCCTCCAAGCGCCTCAAAATATGCAATTGCGAATAGAAGGTAATGTCTGTTTGTGGAACACAACGAACATGCAGCGAGTCCCCTACTCCTCCTCCGAGCTCTCCTCCTGTGAATCTTCCTCTTCTTCAGACGAGTCTGCCTCTGAGCTGTCGTCCTCGGAGTCCTCCTCTTCGGTAGTCTCCTTCGAGGAGACTTCAATGTGCGAATCGACTCGTGGATTCTTTCGAGGGTTGGGCCGTGGCCTTCTTACGACGACATATTCGGCGTTATTTGTGGAAACTGGGATCTGGTTGCCGGTGTTCTTTGCTTGGACAAGTACTGGCTTGGGTATTGGTATCTCTTCGGTCGTCTCTGCTATGGCGAAAACAGAGGGCAGCTGCGCTGCATTCGTGCCTCTGCGTCTGGACACTGGGGCCTCTTCCACGTCGTCATCATCGGACGAGTCTGAGGAGTTTTGTCCAAGACGAGCTTCGGCTTCGCGAATCCTTTCTTGGAGCTCCTCGAGCTCTCGCTGTTGGACATAGACAGATTGTCGTCTTCAGGGGGATTAGCGGTGAGTACTCATGTAGGAGACTGGGTGACCGACTTGTTCTCTACCTGTCGCAGGGTGGTATCCAGGCCCTTGTCTATGCTGAAGAGGTCGTCGAGATGTGCGGAGAATTGGTTTGCCATGATTCTGTATTTCGCGGGGAAGGTTAGGAGCCTGCTTGAAGAATTGTGGGGGGTAACTTGAGGTGAAGAACAGTCGTAACGCACGATTGACCTCTGCGATGTCCGCCTCGTCTGCTCAGTTGCTGTTGTCTGTCCATCGGTTCGACCTGGGCCATGGCTTCCTTTGGTTTCTGCACGGTGGATCTCGATAATCGCTTCCGCTTTCGAATGCTGCAGTGGTCTGTGAGGGAGGGGAAACCAAGTTTGAACTGCAGAAGCGATGCAGAGGGCGGAGTGATAAGGACTGCAGGCGCAGGGGAGGTCTCGCACGCGATGGGTATGATGTCTTGAGGATCCTCCTGATTGACTGCTCGGGTGTTATGAGCTGTCATGCGCGTCTAGGCTTAAGGGGCCACATGCGAGAGGTAGATGGCTGACTTTAATGGGGGTATAAAAAGGAGTGGAAATTATCGAGCTAGGTAGCTACAGGTACTCGTACCGCATCGAGTACAGCTACAAGATTGTGCGGGCCTGCCCGGTTCACACTGATGGACTGGACCGGGCGGGATGGGATATTACGGTACTGTAATTGGAGGCGGAGATTTGCTACCATTATTTGTATGTATCGTATGGGCTAGAGAGTGTCGTCTCTGCTATTGCTTGCGTGAGGTATAATGGGGAAGCAAGTCCCCTAAATTTGAGGACTGCCAGCCTGCCAGTATTCTAAGTGAGGCTCCAATGTGTGTATCTATTGAGAGCTGCTAGTGGAATGCACGGATTTAATACGTTTTGGAGCACCTAAATACAGGTGAAAGACATGGGAATTCTGCCAATGGCAGTCTCCAGCAATAAGACCAATAACGATGAATTTCTAGTATCACAGTCATTCTAGCTTGCAAGAATTTACAAGTACTCAGAGTAGTCATCAGTACAAACCCAAATTAAGCATTCGTGACCGTCTCTGTAGAATACAGCTGTTAAAGCCAACTCTGAGGCCAAAATAACTCCATAGTCAAAGTCACAAGATCTTGCCGTTGGACTAGCGACTGTCGATAATTATGCACCATCGAAATCGGCAGGTTGCGACGAGCACTCCAACCACATTACAACAACAACCACAAATTCATCAGAATAACGACTACGCGCTCCATCTGCATCGATCGCGAACGATTGCCATCTAATGAACATGATATAAGACATCAACCTGGCGCCTTACCTCCTCCAAACCCGTCCTCGAGACCAGGACCCATACCAAAAGAGGACTCCTTCCTGGGGTATGAGCGCATACACACCTCTGGAGGCTCTTCTACTATTCCAATATGTCTCCAACTATGGACTGTCCAGTGGCGCCGTGTTTAGCAAGGTTTCTGCCGTCCTGAAAAAGGATCAGCAAATATCAAGGAGCAGCAGTTATGATTCGCGACGGCTCAATCCAGACGCGTTGCGAGACTTTTTCCTGCGCATGCTGAGAGATTCCAAAAGTGAGCTGGATGATCCAGTAGGATCCTCCAGGAAGCGCAAGGTTCCAAGCCCGATGACCCCAATTACCCTCGATGAGGCTGTACAGGATATACACTTACTTCCACCTTTGATTCGAAAGTTGTACGCCAGATATCGCGAACATGCGACAATTGAGATTCGAGAATCGGAACGAAAGTACACGAAGCTGAAAAAAGAGTTGGAGGACATTGAAAGTGGTGCTTGGAATGATCGGCTGCAAAAGGAATTCGATCGTGGTGAATGGGACCATGTTATCCGGCGCGAGAAAGTCAAGGACGTGGAAATGTTAGAGCCAATTACGGATAGAATTGTATCATCCGCGACACCAAAGCCAGCACCAGAGTTACCTAGACTATCGTCGAATGACCCTGAGCAAGTACCAGTGACGCGTCTCCCAGAGTTTCCGAAAGAGCAAGGGATTGAAGCACTTGCCCGAGCTTCCAAAGCGCCAGAGAGGCCAGTAGATCTGTCACAAACAAGAGTGCTAGAACAACCAAAAGCTCAATCGCCGTCTCAACGACCGGTATCGAATTTTCAGCCCTTGCAACAAATTCCTTCGCATACGCCCTCGATACCTCCCAGAATCTCACCACGACCACCTTCCTCGCAATTTGTGCCCCCACATCATGCTCAGCAGGCTCCACGGCCTACGCCTTTGGCGCCCTCTCCCGGTCCTCGACCGCAAGAACTACACCGAGCCCAAAATCGTACTCCGACCTCACCAGCCATGCTTCCTCCCCCACTTCCTGGTGTAAGCCCTGCGCCTCTCCCTCCATATCCGTTCCCAATGAGTCCTCAGCCACCATCACGGCAGCTTTCACAAAACCCGTATGCAGCTGGGCAGGCTTCACAGCCTCACATGATCCCAGGTCAACATTCATACGCTGGTCCCCATTCGCCGTATGCACACGTTCCCCCATATGCGCCCCCTCCTCATGGCGGTATGCAGCTTGAGCCATGGGCCGTAGGTCCTCAGACCCCAACAGCAGCAAGACCACAGCCATCTGCAGGACATGCAATGGCACAAACCTCAGCTCGACCTCCATTTCCCTCATATACAGGGGCTCCACCGCCTATGGGCCATGCCACTCCTCATCAGCAACCAGTCAGGTTTAGCCCGTTCGATATTGCGAGGATGCTCAAAACTCCGGTGCCGAATGCTACTCGACGACCAGTTGCATCGACACCTTCGAAAGCTGAATATGGCACACGATGGACACCCATGAAGCTATCGGCAAGGACTTCGAAGAAACGAAAATCGTCACCAACCAGACCGAGGACGCGCAGTGTCAGCCCCATTAGCGAACCATCTAAGTCGCCGCCTCCCGAGGCCGCAGCGAGTAAACCACCAAGCGTTGGCAGACAGACAGTGACAGTGCCAGGTCCAGCACCAGAGGCGACAGCCCGTGTGAATCGTTCACGGAGAGGACGAGGTGGAAGTGTGGCCTCATCTGCTATTGGCAGTTCAATACGTGGTCGGACAAGAAGTCAATCAGTGGCATCGCATGCTGATGATGTTTCCATTATAGATAACGACTCTGTCACGGGTCGCGCAGTGAAAAATGAACCCTCGACACCAGCAGACGCAATGGACTCGATTCATCCTACGATAGAGGGCCTCGGCACACCTCACAACAGTTTCCTAGGCACTCGAAGAGCAGCATTGCAATCGAATGCCAACAAGCGGAAACGTGGAACCCGTGATGATTCTGAAGCAAGCGATGTGACGGTGCAGCCGCGACTTGATAAAGGGATGGTTGTCGCAGTACGGAATTTTCACAAGACCAGTCAAACCATCATGAACGATCTCACAAGTCATAAACACGCTTCGCTCTTCAACGATCCCGTGAAAGATAAACATGCACCAGGATACTCGAGCATTATCAAGAGACCCCAGAACTTTAATACGATCAAAAAAGCCATCTCTGCTGGAAACCGAGCAGTGTCAGCCATTTCAGCAAAAGATCCATCCACGGCTTTGGTGGGGTCGCCCCGTGATGCAGGCGGATCGGTCGTTCTACCCATGAGCGAAGAACTAGTTCCCCCGAAGGGTATCGTCAACTCAGCACAACTGGAAAAGGAAGTGATGCGTGTTTTCGTAAACGCAGTCATGTTCAATCCTGGCGACTCTGATCTGGTCCGTGATGCCCGGGAGATGTTCGAGGGCATGGAAAGGACTATTGGCGATTTCCGGTCTGTGGAGAGGAGCAGTGGATTGGTCAGTGGGTCGATCCTTCCGCAGCCTGTTCGTGACAGTAGTTCGAAGCCCAGAGAAAGCACCGGTCAGGCTAGCGAGAGTGTTCCTGATGTAGAGGGTGATTTAGATGATACGCCTGCTGCTGCTATAGCCAGAAGGAGGCGTTGATACAGACTACTGAGAACTTTCGGAGAAGGCTTAAGAAGGCATGTTTGAATATTATGTACCAGCGTACATGGAAAGCCAGTTTTGGCAGCTAGAGTAGTCTGCCGATTTTGAAATTCTAGACATGCAGACTTTGGCCTTGATCGATAGACGTGATCTTTTGCCTTGGTGTGACTCGAGTTTTCATGAGCAGATTCGAGTTCTTTCACAGTTGCACTAACATTGAACGCACGACGGGAGTTTGGTGTTGGCGGTGTCAATAATCGATACCGGATCTCATTCGATCTATATATATAAATTAGTCCCAAAACTTCTTATCAAATCTAGAAATAGATTGGACAGGAATCTGAAAAGGGTACCCTGGAGTCTAATTTATGTGCTAAAGTTTACATTTATCGTTATTTTTATCCAGCAACAGGATCCTCTCGTCACATTACCACGTGTCGGCCCAAATCGCGTCCATCAAACGCGTATTCTTCCGCTGAGTCCGCTCCCACATTTAATTCTCGTCCTTACCTCCACATCTCCATCTCTTCTCGGTCCCTTTCCTCTTGACGCATCCCCGATCCTCAATACATCCAAATCGCAAACGATCCTTTCATAATGCCCCGCCAGGCCAAACGCGCCCGGCCAAGAGACGATTCAGAAGAAGACGAGGAAGACGAGGAACCGACAACTACCCAGCGCAGACAAACGCAACAACAGAGACCGAGTCAGAGGAGGAGAAGTACACCGCCTGAAGAGGGAGAGGAGGAGAGTTATGGTAGGGATGGAAGGGGAGATACGCAGGGAGATAAGATTGAAAAGAGGGCTAGGAAGTTTGTCAGGTATGCGCTTGCTTGCTCGTTTTCGAGGACGAGTATTAGAAGGACGGATGTTGTTAAGAAGGTTATGGATGATGAGGTGAGTTCCATACGCGCAATGAGGGAGAGGGGTAGAGGGGATGGGGTTTGCTCTTGAGGGTGTTAATAGTTCTGCATTTAGGGACGAGATTTCAGACTTGTGTTTGCGGAAGCGCAATTGATGTTGCAGGTGACCTTTGGGATGGAGATGAGGGCGTTGCCGAGCAAGGAGAAGTTGAGTGTCAGAGATAGGAGAAGTATGTTTTCGTGGTTTCTTGTCGGGGAACTTGTGGAGTGCATTCATGGGGGGGAGAGGATGCGCTTTTCTCTTCCTTTCATTGCAAAAAGAGAATCAATCCATTGGTACCCAAATCCACGATCACATAACTATGCTAATTACATTGTGTATAGTTGAAGCAGCGAAGACCGCAACACAAGCAGCCAAAAAAGCAGACGTATGGACGTTGGTGACGACCCTCCCACTGGAGTATCGCGATGCCCTGATTATTCCAGCGCCAGATCCTGTATACACCTCTTTATACACGTTGGTAATCTCCATGATTGTCCTTTCTGGTGGTACGATAGACGAAACTCAATTCATGCGCTTTATGAGAAGAGCACATGTAGAAGAAGACACGCCGTTAGGGACAACAGAGAAACTCCTTCAACGTATGCTCAAGGACGGTTATATCGTGAAAACCAGTGACAAGACGAGCGGAGAGGATATTATCGAGTATATGGTTGGACCACTTGGCAAGGTCGAGGTAGACAAGCATGCGATTGCTAATAATATTCGGAAGATCTGGGGCGCGTGCAATGAGGAGGAATTGGAGCAGAAGATTCAGAAGACGCTGGGTCTTGGTGGAGAGGTTGGTCGAGCTCCGCGAGTTAATGGGAATGCTACCAATGGACACGCGAATGGTGCTGCGGGGGGATCTGGGACACAACAGCGGAATTCTGGTAGGATGAGACAGGCTGGAGAGGACGAAGATGAAGATGAAGACGAGGAATCCGAATGAGCAACCTTTGTTGTTATGATTGTGTATAAGTTAACTTACATCTGAGGGCTTTTAAACTTTCTCGCTGCTATCGCATAGGCAGGCCCCGCTCCACGCTTCCTTGTCTGGTCGCTCCATCACTCTCGAACGCCGCATCCAACATCTCTCGCAAACAATCCAACTGACACCATGAATCTCTCTTTCACATAACATTACCCATACCCATACCAACCCTGCGCTTTCCTGCCACCTGGCCATGTCTCTTCCACTCGCAGATCTGCTGAATCCAGCACCCTCTCCTCGACCCTCACCTTCCAGAGCTCTTGCGCCCATCCAGTACCAATCGCCTGAACCCACACAATCTCATACACACTCGTCGCATACAGCCCAGCCTTTCGTATCCCAATCGCACACTACAAACTCGCCGGAGTCGTACGATGCGCAGTTATATGGATCACGTCAGGGCTCCTGCTCGTCAACATACAATGCGCCTCCAGCTGCCATCGCGTCCTCGTACGAAGCTGCTTCTGCGCTGACTGCGCTTGCGACGAGCGGAGCACAGAGTCACTACGGATCATATACATACTCGCACTCGCCTCCAAGTCGCGATCACTTTTCACCTATCGCGACATCATCATACCCTCCACCCTACGATTCCTCACGTCGCCAAAGCGCATATGCGCCTGTAGAGCTCTCGCCCATACTAGACCATCCACCTACGCAACTCTCGCCCGCGACGACTCTCGATCGATACCACCACAAACAGTCACATTCTCCAGAACAACAATTCCCCTCGCGATTTGAGTCGGGGCCAGTGCTTGCGCCTCTAGGTCAACACGCTAGGACGACGCCACCGCAAGGATTACACGGATCCACTACCGCGTATCCTGGAGAGCCTCTAAATAACAATTTGCTGAGTGACCAACAATCTCACCACCAAGACCACATTGCCAGCCAAGACGCCAATTACAATACACAGACTCGAGATTCAAACTACATTTCGCAGGAGACGCTTCTAAAGGAAGTCCCGATCCCATTAACCATAGCCCCAGTCGCAAAGATGGAGACGCCAGCTCCTGAACCCATCGTTGAGCCCGTCATTGTTCACTCACCACCTCACATCAAGGACGAGCCATCGGAAACACCGGGGGAAAACACTCCAGCACAAATCACGGCTGTAAGAGAAAGTTCACCAGCTGTGGGGGACTTAGACTCGGACACTCTCGCAGCCATCGAAGCAGCAAAGAACGAGTCGGGTTTCTCGTTCCGCGATAGATCATCAAAAACGAAAGCATCCATCGAGGATACAGTGCCTTCCGCTACACCCGCCGCGATGCCCACAACTGAAGGTCCGCCGACGAAAAAGCGACCCGCGCCTCCGAGGAATCGAAAAGGCATGGCATCCACGGTCAAGAAGCCGGCGACTAAGAGACGCAAAATCGAAAGTGAACCCTCAGTAGCGGGTAACAACGTTCGCCGCTCTGCTACTCCCAACTCACATAACGGTACATTGAAGACACCCGGCCTTCGCGGCGGAGCAGGAGGCAAGAAATCGGCATCACAAACGCCTGCTGGTAGTTCACCAGCTCCCGAGTTCATCGATGATGGCGCTTCAGAGATCGGCTCCGACGATTCCTCAGGCGAAGTTTTCTGTCTATGTCGCAAAGGCGATAACCACACTTATATGATTGCCTGCGACGGTGGCTGCGAAGACTGGTTCCATGGCAAATGTGTCGACATACGCGAGGAAGATGGCGATCTCATTGATAAATACATTTGTCCTGCCTGTCATGAGAAGAGTGGGAGTGTCACTACTTGGCTTCCCATGTGTCGGCGGGATGGCTGCCGGAAGCCAGCAAGATTGAAGAAGGGAAGTGCCTCTAAATATTGCACGGATGAGTGTGGAGTTCTCTTCATGCAGGGACTTGTGGAGAAGAGTGCAGGTGGCGCTGGGTCTGCTGGGGCCGGCAATGCGGCTTCGACGCCTATCAGCAGGAGGAATAGGAGGAAAGCAAATCGAGCAGATCACGATGGAAATGAGGGGGATAGTGATGATGATGACTTAGGACCACGCGGAGGCGCGCTCAGGCCGAGTGAGCTTAAAGCGCTGGTTCTGGCAGCGCCGAACATTACGTCCTTCAGGGCATTGGGAGAGGGTGTCCTCTCACCTCCCGCGACCGTCTCACCAACTTCTGGACAATTCCCCGACGGCGCGAAAGTGACCAAAGGACCGACTGATACACCGTATACCCTCAATCCCGCCGAAACGCAAACGATCGCCAGTTTCGAAGAAAAGAAAGTCCAATTAAGATTGCGTCGTGAGCTTTTGAGGGAGAGGGAGAAGTTTGTGGGTATGACGAGGGAGCAGGTCCAGCGGTATGCGGAAAGAGAAGGCATTAAACCTAAAGATGTATGTGGTTATGATTCACGCCTAGCTTGGCCAGAAGAAACCTTTGATAGATGGCGGAAATCTCCAAAGGGTCTTGCGGCACTAAAATTGGGGACGCTGGATGTGCCGGAGACGTTGATATCTGGCATGAATGGTGTTACACCTCCAAAGAGTGAAGATGGGGTGGAGGGAACTAAGGGGGATATCGATGTGGAGAAAGAGGTGCAGATGTGTACGAGGAAGAGATGTGAGAGGCATCGGCTTTGGCAGAAACAGGCCCTCTCTGATGTTAGATTTGAGGAGAGTACGCTTGCGGATGAGATGAGAGGGTTGGAGGCTGAGGAGAAGGAGCTCAGGGAGGGGGCTATGCTTAGGTGGAGGAAGGAGATCGGTGGGGCGGGTGGGAAGAAGGAGGGGTGGGTTGAGGTTGCTGAGCCTCTTGTGCCTAAGGTTGAGAGTGAATCGCTATTTGGACAGGTGGGTGGCGGTACGAGTATGGAGGTGGATCCTTGAGAATGATCCTTTTCGCTTTCTCGGGACGTGACGAATTGAGTCGGGAAAATGGTTGTTTATGGCGTTTTGGTTTGCATTGCGTTGCATTGCGTGGATGGATGGAGAAATTCCCCCTTTTAACGTTTTTGGAATCACGGACGGATGGTACATTGCCATCAATGGGAAGGAAGGGTGTTACGGATTCCCCGGATGGTGGGGATTGAAACATTGGGACAACGGCCTTTGAATCTGGTCTGTCATTGGGACTGTAGTATAATATATCCAGCGAGAGCCCTTTGGCCACCTATGCAAGAGCGTAGGAATTACTACTTTTTTCTGCTTCTGGTCCTCATCTTGATCTGCAGTGAACTCGCTTCATCTCATCGGAACGCCTTCGTCATCATTTCTTTCCATCCTTCATTCTCATCAGTTGGGGACCCTTTGACCTGGATGGTCTGGTCTAAAGGAAGACTTCGAGGTTGATTTCGAGGGCGCTGACGGGGAATCTGTGACGCGTTGTTAGCATGCAGAGAAAAAGAGATTTATCACTCTCGACTTCGACATGACCAGGCTCCTCGCATGATTACGATAAAATGGTAAGAAACTTCACCACATGGTTATCGGATTGAGACATTGAGTACGAACTCTGGGTTTCGGAAGGCGACAATGAACTGCGGGGATAGAAGCAGGTATGGGAATGTAACTTACGGAAGCTCAAAATTCTTCAAGACAGTAGGATGAAGGACACCGAATTCTCCGACTCTCTTCTGCACTTTACCGTCGATCTGAACGTTGAGCGCAGCTGAATGTCCATGGAAGTATGTCGAGTCATCCAATTCTTCGATCCAGTAATGGTTGATCTTCGGGTTCTTCTTCACTTTTTCGCTTTCACGGAAGGCGAAGTCGAGGGTTAACATAATGCGATCGAGCAATCCATGGACAGTCTCAAAGCCGCTGGTTTTGCCGTACCATGCGGCGGCCACGTGGCGCTCATTGCGTGTCTTTCGCTCGAGATTTAGATCTTTGTAAGCGACGTCAGAGACTTCGAAGACTTTGAGGGGAACGGGTCGGTGTTTGTTCTCGCGGATTGTCTTCAACAGTCCTGGCAGAAGACTCGTTCGAACGATCTGGTACTCTGCTGATTTGGGATTTAGAAGCGTGATCGCCTTGGTGCCATCGTCTTTTCGATTTAGCCATTTGAAGTTCTCGTCGTGGGAACAGAGGATTAGAGGTAGAGCTTCTGTCCAGCCGGACATGGAGGCCTCGTTTCGCACGATATCGGCGAGTTTGTTGATGGGTAACGGGGCACCGACAGCGGCTGACTTGTTGGGGTAGTATCGGGGGAGTTTGTTGAAGCCGTAACCTACAGCGACATCTTCCATGATATCGGCTTGATGAAGGATGTCTGCGCGCGTGACTGGGATGCTGACATCTAGGCTGTCCTTGTCGCTCGTTGAAGGAACAGCGTGAAGAGCCATTTTCTTCAACATAGCGCACTGCTCTTCTGGTGTCAACGTCAGGCCTGTGCATTCGTTGATGTAGGAAATGGATGCGACCATTTGACGTGGCGACATGTCCGGTGTTTCCCTGGACTGTGTGTTGTGCTCCGAAACGATCTTGACAGGCTCTACGGTAAATGGCTCCTCACAGTATTGGCTGAACATGGCAATGACGATCTGATTTACGACCTCTAGCTTAGTCTTATCTGTTGCCGTAATCTCAATGAAGACGTTTTTCGTGTCCAAAGTGATCTTGGAGTGGTTGGAATTGATGATAGGAGGTAGTGAGAGAACCACATTATTATCGTCGTAGATAACGGGATATTTGGGCTTGTCACGGATGATGTGTAGGTAACGTCCAAGATGTCGGTCCTTCTCGTAAAAGTCCATCAAGTCCTTCGCAGTCATCGCTTTCTCTTGGTTGAGTGGAATGAACTTGATCTCTTCCGGTGTCTCGGCTTTGTAATGGAATGGTCCCTTAATGGTGTCTAGGTCATGAGTTCCTATCGATACTAGAGTACGCTGTCTTGCCAGATTGGCATGAAGTTTGTCCTGGAGAGCGATGAAAGAGTCGTATCTGGCTTTGGTGAACGTAACGTTGCGTAGAACTGCACACGACACTAGTTCTCGGACATCTTTGGTCTAAAACTGTCAAACAGAGCTCACGCGTGTTATTGTGAAGCTACTTACAGGCTCATGAACTATCATGGTCTGTAGTTCCCCGTCCGTAGGAGGGACAGCTCGGTATTTTGGGAATTCCTGGCGTCCCAAGAAGACATTGAGGTTGAGGGCGATTCCCTCGAAGCATAACATATCATATCTGAAGAGCGTGAGAGACTTTCAAGCCCAGTCATGGGAGCTTCAGTACCTGTTCGCGGGAATCTCGATTTTCAATTGTGGTGCCTCCTTCACGCCATTGACAACAGGCTCTTTCCCAGTGGTCTTTCAAGATGTTAAATTTCTGTCATTGCGAAACCGATTACTACACTCACGTCTTCGTCCAGCTCAATGCCTATACCTCGGGTCAGGGACAGTCTTAAGGATGTCGAGTATTGCTTACCAAAATCGAAACACAACTCATCGAACTCTTTGGATGTATATGTATCACTGAAAATGGTAAGAATTGGGGAATCGCGAAGACAGCAAGCACGCACTCTTTCCCAATTGCTTTGAAGAGCTCCGCCTTATCTACTGAAATGGTAGGCATTTTTGAAAACCTGTGTTCCCACTCCGAGGCTGGTTTTGATCGATATCGTGTCCTTTTCAGAGGCGGAGAATTCGCGAGGAAGGCCTTCACGTAACTTCGATTGCTTCGGGTGTACAATGGTAAAAAAGGAGGGACAGACTCTGTAAGAGATCGGGGATATAATGATAGCTGATTGTTCGAGTCACTACCTTCACTTTTGCGAGTTTCGGCCTCAGGCAGGCCAAAAGTTCACCGCCAAGGCGCTCCGTCATGTAGCAATAACAAGACAAGACACTGCAGTGTCAACGACAAACTGCAACAAAGCCTACCGAAACCCATAACCCCAAAACGACTCTACACACGCCTCAAAATTCCACCCGCCATCCTTTAATGACCTGATCACCCACAAACCCGACCCATCTCCGACCACGCCTCGCGAGCATCCTCCTTACTCCCCTCCTCGTGCTCTGCGGGCAGTCCCCATCCCCACGACCAATTCAACCCGACACCAACGAGAAGCCTCTTTGTCTACAATCTTGACTCTAACCCGACCCATTTTCTTGCCATACTCACGCCCCCACTGGAACCATGGAGAATCAAAATGACGAGCTCTACCCTATCGCGGTCTTGATCGACGAATTGAAGGTATAACAAGCTGGAGAGACGTGACAGGCATACGATGGCTAACTAAGCCCAGCATGACGATGTTATTCTACGTTTGAACGCAATTCACAGACTGTCTACGATTGCACTGGCTTTGGGACCCGAGCGAACGCGGGACGAGTTGATACCCTTTCTCGATGGTAGGTCACAACACATCCAATGGAAAGGTACCAAAAATCAGCGCTGATGAAACTTTGACAATCAGAATCGGTTGAAGATGAAGACGAGGTTCTCACGGCATTGAGTGAGGAGCTTGGTAATTTTGTCGAGTACGTTGGAGGTCCGGAGTACGGACACGTCCTGCTCTCTCCATTAGAAAACTTGGCTGCCATCGAAGAGCCTTTGGTGCGAGAGAAGGTAACTATTGGCAATCACGCGAAACGGCAGATGCAGAGCTAATGTGACCCAGGCTGTGGAGTCGCTCAACAAAATCTGCGAACAACTCTCCCAGGATCAAGTCGAGCAACACTTCATTCCTCTTGTCGTACGACTATCGAAGGCCGACTGGTTCACCTCAAAGGTCTCCGCGACAGGACTCTACAACGTGCCATATGCGAGAGCTGCACCACCAGTTCAGGAAGGCTTGAGGCAACAGTTTGGATCTCTTGTGCACGATGATACCCCGATGGTTCGAAGGCAGGCGGCCACCAACCTTGCAAAGTTCGTAAAGGCGATGCCCGCAACGGTTGTTATAGAAGAGATGATTCCCATGTTCAGGCATCTTGCCAGCGATGACCAGGACAGTGTGCGTCTGCTAACGGTGGAAATTCTTATTGCAATTGCGGAAGTCGTGCCAAAAGAACAGCAGTCAAGTCACGGTATTCTCCTAACAGCATTACGAAGCTTGTTTGAGGATAAGAGCTGGAGAGTACGATACATGGTCGCCGACCGATTCGAGAAGGTATGCTAGTGAGTATCATTTTGTGTCATGTGAAGCTAACGTTCCAACCTAGATCGCCAAAGCAGTAGATGAAGAGGTCGTCAGTCGGGATCTTGTCCCAGCATTTGTCAAGCTTTTGAAGGACACCGAGGCTGAAGTGCGAAGCGCTATCGCTGGGCAGATCCCTGGTTTCTGCGGCCTCCTTGATCGCGAGACCTTGCTCCACGAGGTCATGCCTAGCATCGAAGAGCTTGTCACTGACTCTTCACAACACGTGCGCGCAGCCCTTGGTACACAAATCAGCGGTCTTGCCCCAATTCTCGGCAAGGACGAGACAATCGCCCACCTACTTCCTATGTTCTTGAACATGCTCAAAGATGACTTCCCAGATGTCCGCCTCAACATCATCTCGAAATTGGAGCTGGTGAATAAAGTCATTGGTATCGAGCTTCTCTCACAATCTCTTCTCCCAGCAATTGTCCAGCTTGCAGAAGACAAGCAATGGCGCGTTCGACTTGCCATCATAGAATACGTTCCACTCCTTGCTAGCCAGCTCGGTGTCAAGTTCTTCGATGAGAAGCTAAGCAGCTTGTGCATGAGCTGGTTGGGCGACACCGTTTTCTCAATTAGAGAAGCCTCGACCCAAAACTTGAAGAAGCTTACTGAAGTGTTCGGTGTAGAGTGGGCTAGCGGTGCGATTGTGCCAAAGGTTATCGCCATGGGTCAGCATCCAAATTACCTCTACCGCATGACTACTTGCTTCGCTATTTCGGTAATTCACCCTTCACGTTGATGGAAACGCTAAGCTAATTTATATTACAGACTCTCGCGCCTGTTCTGTCCCTGAGTGTCATTCAGGAGTCAATTCTCCCAATGATGGACCAACTTGTGGCTGACGACATTCCGAATATCCGCTTCAACGTGGCCAAGTCATATGGGGTCCTTGTCGATGTGCTAAAGAAGGTTCCTGAGAAGGGCACTGTTGCCGCTGCTGAGAAGGAAGGTAAACCTCTGACAGGCAGCACAAAGGGTACGGCGCTCATTCACGACAAGATCCTTCCCAATCTTGAGAAGCTGCAACAGGATGACGACGTTGATGTTAGGTATTTTGCAACAACGTCAGCACAAGGATTCGGGGATGAGATGCAAACCTAGGTCTCTCATGTACCCTATAAAGAATTGTTGTTTAGTCAGTCTTGCTAGCGAAAAGGACTCAGGGTTGGTGCGCACCGATAGAGTGCGTTGTTGTCGTTGCGCGAAGTGTCCTGGTGATTGTTCGCGCGCTTCTAATGCTTCTTGCGTGGGTAGATCAAAGGGAACTTCATCAATGTACGACACGAATAGCGACAATAATAAGCATTGATACTCTGACCCCCGTGCCTTCGTCGGGTTTGTATTGTCAGTGAAAAGCGAGGATTCTGACATGTCCACATGTCAT
Organism: Venturia pyrina ICMP 11032; assembly: GCA_000738655.1. Classification (NCBI taxonomy): domain Eukaryota; kingdom Fungi; phylum Ascomycota; class Dothideomycetes; order Venturiales; family Venturiaceae; genus Venturia; species Venturia pyrina. Next base: position 1,522,891 of record JEMP01000025.1, on the reverse strand, counting down.
TGTCATTGTCCAGGCTGGTCATAGGAGGCGGCTCAACTACGTCGTGACAATAACGCTCGACTCACTTCTCATTGATCACCCACATCACGCATATCTCACGGATGCCTGGTACAATCACGTTATCTAGTCTGTCTATTTATTTGATTGTAGCGGATGAACGGGTGTGGCAGACTTGGAAAGTACATTCAGCCATTGTCTACGAATTCCTGTCGGAGCCTATATCGAAACTTGTATATTTTAACCAGTATAGTAATCTCTCTGAAATGTCTTGCTCTGGCGTTTCTCAGCGAGCCAGCGAAATTCTGTTCGAGCGGCTTGCTCTATCTTCTGCACCACGATGTGCCCCAATGACAGCAGCGACGAACAACTCACTCTCTGCAGACTTCGAAGAGATTGAGACACAAACTCCACCTCTTTTCACGACAGCTACGACGGGAGACTCCCTGCTTACAGATTCTGAAGTCGTCGAGACATATACGTCACCTCCTTCCTCAAGACCACCCCTCTTCCAGCTCCCCGACGACATGTTGGAGCAAATCGCGGAATGTTTCAGCTTCCATGATTTGGCGCTGTTCCGCTTCACGTCAAAGCGTCTTCTCCTTGCTACTGCGCGTCTATTTGGACGGACCTATCTTCGCGAGATCCATCTCAGTGTGGTTGATTTGAGTGGGAAAGGGTGCGGACGATGATTCATTATTCGAGGCAGAATATTTGGCAGGCGGGAAAATTGACGAGAGTTGTGTTGAGAGTGTGGCCGTTTATGAAGGCGTGTTCTCGGAATTGTGAGGGGGGACATATTGGGGGTTTGGGGAGGATGGTCTGTCCGAATAGCTTTTTGAAGCAGTTTGATGATTTGAGGAGGTTGTTTGCGGTTTTACCTGGGAGTGTGGAGACTGTTGCGCTTGTTCCGTGGCGGTTTGAGGGGAGGGGGGTTTGCAGTGATTGGCTTCCTAGCTGCAAGTATTTCTTTCTCTTGCAGACGGCGTTGAGATTGAGTGATAAGGGGATTCGGAATGTGGATGTCCATGCTGATGAGAGATCGAGGAAAGAGGAGGTTATGGTGAGGCCGTCTGTGCCGGAGAGGCTCGGGGCTGGTGACGAGGAGATGGTTGGGGCGGGATTGAGTCTGACGATGTATGGACGGCTGGGCTATAGGGGACTCCAAGGACCGGTTGTGCCGCTTTATCTCGAGCAGCTTCGCTTTCTCACTTTTACGAGTGGGAGGATGAGATACCGAGATGTCGTCAATGTCCTGCGCGCTCATAGACATACTCTGGGTAAAATCCGGTTCTATAATGTTGTTCTTGGGTTTGGTGGTTATAGGCATGTTTTTGATGAGATGATAAGAGGAGACGAGACAAGAGATGAAGAAGGAGAAACATATCCTTGGTTAACACATTTTGGAATTGTCAATGCGTGGGAAAGAGACTTTGATCGAGTGGTAGACCTAAGGGGTTCTGCGAGCAAGATTGTTTTCGGACCGGGGGATGGTGGGGTGAATGCAATTGGGAGGGTTATGGAGGAACCGGGGTGTATGAGGAAGAGCATCAGAACGTTGAAGGATTCTGTGAGGTATCATTTCGTTGTTGCGCAGGCTTCAGGTGGGCTCAATGCGATGGGGTGAAGGTATGGAGGAGATGGTAACATAACGGAGCAGTCCACTCGCACCTAGTAAGACAGTATTGGGGAAAGGTGGTGGTGTTGGTCTTGATTAAGGGCTGGGCTGCACACTTGTGTAGATCCATATCACCTTGGCTCTTACAATGCACCGATGTGCCGAGAACCAGACAAAGACAAGACAAGAGGTAAAGATATCGGGTGATTTTTGGTAGTTGGTAAGCTCTATTCCTTGCTTGGTACTCGTATTGACGGCCGATTGATTCTCCTTTGATAGCCTCTCAACCGATTCTTCCCTCCGATGACTGAATCTAAACTTCGGGACAGCTGGGGATATTGCTTCCTGGTGGGAAGGTGTTTGCACAGTGCCCACTCAGACAATTTTCAAAGCCTAACTTCCGTACCTTGAGGCAGTAGCAGAAACTGCTATCGCAACCGAGGTCTATGAGGTAACGTATTAGCTTTTTATTCAGTATCGAGGGAAGGGGATGAAAGGGTCCAAAGGAGCTCGGTTTCGAGGAGGGGAGAATACGAACCAGCAGCGGCGAAGGTGGCGAAAGCCATGAAGGTGGCAGTGACGAGGGTTTTGAATTGCATTTTGAGGTGATGTAGGTTGTTTGATTGAGTCTGTGAAGAGTTGATGATTTGGAGAGCAAGATGCAGTGGATGACACGACTGTTATAGCTATGCTGGGTGAGCTTTTCTTCTGCCTCGCTCAGGAGATTCGCTCCTATTCCGTCTCCATGCATTTGGAACCGATTACCGCCTAACATTTTCTTTTCAGGCGGCTCTCGTATCCAAGAGCTTATGGAAAAGGACGTCGCCACTTGCGGTTTGTGCTTGCGTAGATCTCAGAGGCTAGCCAAGTCGAGTCGTCTCGAATTCGGGTTACTTACCGTAGTTCGTCAGTGCCAATGTTGAGGGATCATTTCATGGATGATTTATTTATTTTTGGTACCTATACTGTTGATGAAGAGCCTAATCAGAACCCGCTTTGAAGTGGCGGAAAGGAAGACTTGAATAAGATACATGTCGGGCCTTGCAAATGTGGAGAACATGGAGGCATTGGATGGGGGTACTTTGTATGCTTCGACGTGGAATTAGGGATGTAGTCCTGGCTTCCGTGAATTTTCTTACCATTGCTTGAACTCCTTAGAAGCTGTGGACCAGATGTTCATGTGGGTACCTACTGAGGAGTGACATTCGACTAGCATGAATTCGAGCTGAGGTCAAACCTTCTTTCCCACGTTCGCTGACCGACCGCTATTGTTGTCTCCATTCAAGTTTGCCGCTCTCGAGAACCAAGGCTAGAAGCTTGAACAATGGTTTTGTGTTGTTGGAGACTGTTCAAACCAAAAGCCATGTATAAACAGGTGAAAGCTGCATAGTCACGACCCGAAAAAACAGGAGTCCAGAACCCAATGGAGCACTCCAAAGCCCCAACAGTACTCGAACTATTCAGAAAAGAACAGCAAGCTGAACTCTCCGGAGAACCAAGTACTCGGAGGGAAAAATCAATATTGAAACGAACGGACGAAATCCCGTTAATCACAATACGCAACCCAGGGAACCAGTCCGCGGCCATCACAAACCCCTCTTTGGGACAACTCGGAACAGAAACCATCCAGCACAAAGCATTATGTTTACTACATCTTCGTAGAAAACTGATGCACCACCTTCGACGTCCGCAGCATAAAATCGAGTATCTCAAATCTGACTAAACACTGTTTATCATCAACCGAGTCCAAGCCGCTAAATCAAACGCTAAAGATCAACTTGGTAATTTGTGTCGAATCAACTGGGCGTGAAATGAGAAAAGCTTAGGGAAAGCTAACCAGCGCTCTCCAAACCTGGAAATAATCCACGTGAAACGCCACGAACATGTTGGAGAGAAAAGGATCCATGGTTGAAAGGTTGAAGCTGCGGTGAGTACATTGGTGCAGAGTGCGATGAGTGGCAGACCTGGTATTATTGCAGACCCATGTATGCCTAGTTCTAAAAGCAATCAAATTCGTTCTGGTCAGAAACCACCGGGTCCCGCGCAGAGTCAGGTGCAGATACATATCGAAGTCGAAGCTTTAGTAGCAAGAGCTGACTTCAGCCCGGATCCGTGTCCACGCTTTCCATCGACGCAGACCGACAAATTACGGTCCTTCGAAAGAGCTATCTCTTGATGAAATACGTGCGACCTCTTGACGAACTTACTCTTCTCTCAGATAACGACCGCGATGCAAGTCTTATGATTTTCTTAGAACTTTCGAAGTTGGGGCATCGAGAGCACTTGAACGTTCTTAATACCTTATCCATTGAAATACTGATCAGTGCCATACCTTGCAGCGAACTCTTCATAGAAGAATTGCGTCGGATATCATGACTCAACGTGTCGAGCCGGGCTGGAACAAGGCTGGTCTCCAAGGTGTGAAATCAAAGGTCCGCTGAAACCCAGTGAAGTCCTCTTGAGAAGGAACACTCGTATCATTTCTTCAACGCCATAGAGGACTTGAGGATATCTCTCGAAAAAGAGTAACCTTTGAACATGGTAGATGTGATCAACTCCTCACACTCCTGTACGAGTCTCGCGAGTCGAACTTTACGTGATTGTAGAGTCTGGCCAGTGAAGAGGTGGTTGAAGTAGAGGATATTTTCGAGTCGGCTGTCGCGCTTCTTTTCGTCTGAGATAATAGGGTAGAATCTGACTCTCTCGATAATCGGTCATGTCTGTCTCCCACCAGTTTCACAGTGAGTAAAAAGACAGTCGAGTAAGTGAGTCGCGATACAGTTTTTGCCAGTCGAAACTTTAACAGCAGGCTTGGGCTTCAGAAACCTTCCTTTGTGCTCCACGAATGTGCTGACCCTCTTCTCAATGAGGGACCTCTAAGGCCTAATTGCTAATCAGTGACGCTGGCAAGTAGGGAAACTTGATCGAGATGGTTCTCCTGACTCCATTACCTGTCTGAATTCATACATTATATCATCAGTCATAACAACAGTACACACTCTCAGCATGCGACTTACACATCCTCCTCCTCCTCTTCTTCTTCATCCTCCTCTCCTTCAACAACCTCACTGCCATCCCCGTTAACAACCCCCACCTTCCCCACAAAAGCAAGAAATAATCCAATCAGTCCAGCAAGAGCAGCACACATAAAATACGGCAATCCCACCCACAATCCTCCCATCTCAACACCCTTCTTAAACACGAGGGCCAACAGCGGACCACCAAACATAAGTCCCGTGGTTTCGAAGGTCCCCAAGAAAGAATTAAGACGAGCAACATGGTGGCCTTCCACGAGAGAAGTCATGAGAGAGCGAAGAAAGGGCGCAAGACCCCACCCAAAGGTATTGAAAATCAGTGCCACGACTACAAGTGGCAGTGTCGGTGCTAGGGCGATGAAGAGGAATCCGATGCTCATGACTAGGACAGAAGAGCGGGCGAGAAGTAAATCGCCTTTTTGAGGATGAACATGCCATTTTTTTCGCAAGAGCCAGGTTAGGAGGGGCCAGAGAACGAGGTTTAGGACGAAGATCAAGCCTGAGCGGATGGAAATTAGGACGGTTGCTCTTGCGAGAGATGTTTGGTAGCGGACGCTGATGTATTGCATCAGTACGTCGCGTGAGAACAGGATTAGCTGGACGAAGAAAGCGGGAAAGATGAGCAGTATTCTCTTGTCGCTCATAATGAAGATGTAAGATTCCTGTAGTGCTTCGATGAGACGTTCTGTTCTTGTTCGTTTGTCGAGATGAATCGATGAGCCAGGCGAGGACAGTGTTGATGACGGTACGGATGGTATTTTATTATAGTCCAAGGTTTCGGGCAAGCGATGGTAGAGGAACAAAGGGCCGAGTTGCAAAGCTAGACCTAAGAACATTGGGATCCAAGGATTGGTCATCATCAGGATAGCACTGGTGAAAGGCCCAATAAACTGCGTGGACATGCCGGCCGCAGCAATAAAGAAGAAGACTTGCACTCTAGGGATGCATTAGCATGAGAATGCCCGAATGACAATGCTGTATTTTACCTTCCAGACTCTGGAACAACATCAGAGACCACCGTAAAAATCATGGCATTGGCAACGGAGCTGCCACCCCCAATGACAACGCTCAAAGAACCTAGCCAGACGAGCTCAAGAGGAAAGACCTGCCAGAAAGACAGTACAACCATGACCCAAGCCGACTTTAGCCAAAATCCCAGCGTGAGAAGCAGGATTACCGGTCTCCTTCCATACGTATCTGCAAAATAACCCCATGGCACAGAGAGAAACAGCACTATTCACTCGTCAGCCAATATGCCCTATCTAAATATCGCAACTATATCGCAGATGCTCCCGACTCCTCTTTGCGTCCATTTAAATTATCCACAAAGAAACAATCCACTTACTCCCAGCCCCGTCCAAAGAAAGCGCCAAAGCCTTCAAACTCGCAACTTGGCCCTGCACCTTCGATCCCTTACAGAACCTCTCCTCGACCCATCCATCTCCTCCTATCCGTCCTGGATCCACCTTCTCATAATACTGCCTGCAATATATCGATTCTATCACACGCGTCTGCGCGGGTTGTATGAGCTCATCTCCCACCCCAATGAATAGACAGAACGCGATGATAAATGCGATAATGTAGTTGGCTGATCTGCGAGAGTTGCCTGGAGAGGAGGAAGCGGAGGAGGAGGAGGAGGAAGCTTCGCGCGTGGATGAGATGCGGGATGATAAGAGAGGTGTCTCTTCTGCGATATTGTCGGCGGTGGAAACCATTGTTCAGCTATAGAAGAATCTTTCGAGCTGTTAGGACTCGTGAGGGTGAGATTGAGGTGCGAGGACCTCATCTCTTTTGTTTATACTCTTAGCATGGTGTTTTGTGAGTTGGCATTGGTCGAGTCATGGATGTCCATGATTACCGGACGAGTTCGGATCCGTTCGTATTCTGCTTATTCCGAGTTTCAGATCGGAAACCTTGCTAGCTTCTTCGTTGCGATCGGGCTCTGGTCAGCGTATTGTGAGAAGATGCAATTTGTTGTGTGTTTTGCTGGTGAGAGTGTCTTTGAAAGTTAAAATACCTGACACTGACCACATGTCGTGGTCGGTCCATTTGAACAGATAATGGTACCGCCAAAACTGGTCAAATTCGCTAGTGCTTCGTGTTCGGATAGACCAACACGAGGCTCGTACAGCCTTATTTTAGCGCGCAGTCGTACTTTCATCACGTTACGAGATCCTAAACGTTTGGTTTTATAATTGAAATGTAGAGTTATAGGAAGCTTAAGTAGAGAAGATCATTAGTTTCAAAGAAAGGCTTGTAAAAAGAGTCCTATGGAGGACTGACTGCTAGTTGAAGGCGTGACTAAGTGTATCACGAGGCTCGTATCAGCCCGAGGCACTAGCGAATTTGGCCAGTTTTAGCGGTATTGATCAACTAGAATCCTACTTTGAGTTCGGTAGCGGTCGAGATCAAATCATTGAAGTCAGCCGGGCTATTAAAAAGAATTTGTTCTTGAATTTATTTTACCGCGTCAAACCTAAATGGATAGATGACTCGATGTTTGGTTACTTAAAAATGACTACTAAAATAAATTTCACAATAATATTCTTCCGACCCAACAGAAGCTCTCGCCATACATGTAAGCTAGGCTGCTCTCATCAATCGAAATCCAATCACCTTATCATTCGTCATACAACCAGCTATTGGGTTTCCATGTGTCGCGCATCCCTTCGGATCCCTACTTAACCAAAAGTATCACCAACAAACCCAAAGCCATCATGTTCTCCCGCCAACTCCTCAAGTCAAAGCTCAATCATTGATCTAAATATACGTTTGGCATCTGCTATGCTGGGTATATATGAACGACACCTCCTCTTACCTTTACTCATTAATGATACATATGATTGTTTATGTACGGATCGTCTCGCGACCAACCATATCGTCTCCCAAACACCCGATGCGCTATATCAGGTCTCTTTGAGAACAATGCCTTCAATGTACATACCAGCCAGTTTGGGACCGGGATAGTTTCGCAAGCCGTGGATGAACCACCAGATCGTGGTGAGGACCAAACATCCGACCAAAATGACGCTATTATAGTTCATGGTGGGAACATCAACAGGCATCGCATATGCTTAGGTAACGATCAGCAACGAAACCAAGAGTGGTGAAAGAGTGTATGAACTTACGGAAACAGAACATAATGTTAAAGAATATAATCAAAACCACGGTAATTCCTTGGACGATGAAACCAGCCTTGCCCATCCAGAAGGGGCCAGGTGGTACGTTTTTTCGACCTGTTAATAGATGCGGTGCGATAGCACACGCGTAAGAAGTGGAAGTGAGAATGATGAAGGACCCGACCAAATCAGAAAATGCAGTCTTCGAACCGAGACTGATGGCACCAAATGCGCAACATAAAATTGTGGACAGAATCATGGCTGGAATAGGGCAACTAAGTTTGCGGTTGACCTTGGCGAAAAATGGAGAGAATGGGACGGCGTTATCTCGTGCGAGAGACCACCATATGCGGGATAGCTAGGCTATGTTAGAGGTGATCGAGTCCAAAGAGGTCTTGTATGGACTTACAGTCAAAAATGTGCCCACGAGGCAAATAAGGATTGAGCAGAAAATGATAAAGAGAAGGCCAAATGTCGCACCCTTGCTGCCAGTAGCTTGAGCGTATACTTCAGCAAGAGGGAAGGCGCCATTGCTTGAGAGAACGGCATCGAAGTCGCTGATACCATAGAGGATAGTGATAGCAAAGAGGAAAGCGGAAAGACCGCCGAGACCGATTTGGAGGAACACAGCCTTTGGTAGGTCCTTTCTCGGATTTGGCATTTCCTCTGCCAGGTGGGTGATGGCATCTGGCGTGCCAATGGTGAATGCTCCGTTGAGAACTCCAGTCAGGAAGGCTACGCCACTCGGCCAGCCAGTTGAATTCTCCCAGTCTTTCCAGACGAAAGATGAACTGGCATGTTGTTTTGGCATACTAGCGATGACGATTATCGTGATCAAGCCTCCACCAAGGACAAAGAAGAGACCCAAATCCTGGAGCTTTGGAATCAGCCGGTTGAAGAAAATGCAAAAAGTCGAGCAGATGATGCTCAACATGATAAAGGTGACGTAAACATGCCACGCTTCGACGACGTAGTCTGGATGGAAGACTGCATACATTTGAACACAGATATTCGCCTCAATCTGAACAATAGACGCAAGATCGAAGATCCATCCAAAGAAGTTGAGGAATCCGGTGAAGAATCCAAGGACTCTGCCGAACCGCGGTCCTGGTGTAACACTGGCCCAGTGATATACGCCTCCAGAACTAGGTATCGCGGAAGCGAGCTCTGCAATACAGGCGCCGATGAATGAGTAGTAGAAGATCGCTACTAAGAGCTCGTACAAAATCCCTGGTGCTCCTCCGTTCGCTGAAGAGAGTTAGCGTCGACCGGAAACTTGGTCAAAGTTGTGTGACTTTACCTGAAGCCACGATGATCGATCCTCCCAAGGCGACCCATGCATTGTCAATGGTAAGCGCGAGACCACAGAGCGACCAGATGCCATACTGGCGCTGCAGCTCGTCCTCATGACCTGATGCGTTCACCGCATGTCCCTGGACAGTCTCGACAACGGTTGATTTCCGTCGTGCCTCATCCATACTCAGCGTCCCTCCCAATGACCCACCCCCATTGGGCTCGGTGCCTTTCTCTAATTCAGCCATGATGTATGGCTTTCGTCTGAACTTTTGGTGCTGTCAGTCGACAAGCCCAGATCTGCGACAAGGTTACTCAGATCTCCGAAGCGAACCGGTGGAATGAGTATGGTGGTGATAGTGGGTTGAGATGCGACCGCGCTCGTGGCAGGAAGTAATAGAGGCTCTTGAAGATGGGGAAAGAGAATGATGATGTGGAAATATCAATATTTTAAGGAAAGCAAAAACCAACTACGACGCGAGGCGCGCCAGTCCGTGACTGTATACAAAGGACTAGCCTTTTTGAAGCCTCGATTCTCGTGGACAGGCTCTGCTCAAGAGTCTCGACGGACTAAAGCTGCATTACCACGCGAGAATTTTTAGTGGGATATCCCATCTTTTAAGCAGATCAGACTCGCTAATTGGAAGCAATAGATAGCGGTGGATTAAGAGTGTATGAGCCCATGAATGCCATCTTCAGTTCGTGGGTCGTATGGTCAATCAATTGCCTTATCGCGTGGCGCGCGATAGGGACAGTATGCTTGTTTTTTACATGGCAAGAAAGTCTGAGATCCTGCGCCGAATCGAAGACGCCCATTTTGCAGGAGACGCTGATTCGACCAAAGGAACGTCAATGGATCTCCGAGTGGCTTTTCCATATGTCCATTACAAGGATTCGTAACGGTTGGAAGTCTGCGGACTGTGTTCCGAATCCGAAAGCTGACCGAATTCTGCACGGCTGGCGGATGTTCAAGTTGCAGTGGCTTCGGAGGAGCTGACGCAGTTGCAACAAAGTTTGTGAAGAAACTGATAATTGCGCTCTTATATGGACCATTTGTGTCCCCGAAGGCGTTCTCCCCGTACCTCGTACACCTGAGAGCCAGGATGGGCTCGGCAGTCGGCTACACAGCGGCAGACGGGCGCTGGCAACTGGTGAAGGAGGAGGGAAATGTATTCCACGTGATATTAATAAATCGGTGTTGTAATGTGTTGTGTGTTGGGCAGTCGTCTCCGAAGCTGTGAAAGCCACAGTGGGGATGACTGGTGGACTGGTCGAACTACCTAGGGAGCCAAGACTAAGAGGGCTGTGGGACTTCAAAATACTAGCATCGGTGAAACTCCGGACATGATGTAATGGAAATCCCCGCCAGGGCTCCGTCTCCGTCCTCGGTCCTCGCATCTCGCTCGCCTCCTCTCACTCTGCGAAAATCTTTGTCAGAACACCTGCACAGTGCTGTGTGCTTGCGGGTGTCCAAGCAAATGGAGGGACCATTCACCAATGGAGTCATTGGACCATTCACCATGAAGTGTCCATGCAGATCCTCATCCTGCACAAATGGTCTTTCTCTCTGGGAGCTAGGATCCGAAATTCTTGATTGATAGGATACCCCATCTGCGCCAATGTCCCATTTTTACCTGTACATGACCTTACTCATCCTCCCGTGTATAGACATAAATTCTTCCGGGAGCGACCTATCAATATCATTAGCCTCGGAACTTTTCGTCTTCATACCTACCCTGTGGGACATGACAACGAATACACACAGTACATACTGTCTCTATTCAGCAACTAGCCTATCCTGGTCAAGTCGACGTCGCCGTGAGTCTGCGCTCAGCCGACTTAGGAAACGAATTGGCCAATACGAGCCCTCCGAAGCTTTTACGTGTAGTTATATACTGTGAGCATCCGCAAACATGGAAGGACGACAAGGCAGTATCTCGTCTGCGAACGCCTGGATGCCGGATTCACTACGCAAAAGCCGGTCCAAATCCGTTGGACGATTAGACTCACAACAACCCAATGAACATTCTGTTCTTCTCCCCAAACCTGCCAACGACTATGACGAAGACTATGATCTCGAGGAGAGCGGAAAGAGCAGCACCCAGTTAATTCTTCGTGAGTTTTCTGTTCTCCTACGAGGTTCTGTTCCAGTCATCGTGGCCTATACTCTCCAGAACTCCCTTCAGACCATATCCGTTTTAATTGTTGGACGACTATCTCCGGAAGCTCTCGCTACAGCTGCCTTTGCCTACATGTTCGCGATGGCTACAGGATGGTTGATTGCCTTGGGCGGGACCACGGCAATTGATACGCTAGCTTCGGCCACTTTCACTGGAAGCAAAAACCCTCATGATCTCGGAGTCATATTGCAACGCGCTTTCGTTGTTCTCACCATATTCTACATTCCCATTGTGATCCTCTGGATCTGTGCCGAACCAATCTTTATTGCACTTGGTCAGGAACCCTATCTGGCCCGAGATGCAGCCCGTTTCCTCGCAGTCTTGGCACCTGGTGGCCTTGGGTACATTTATTTTGAATGTTTAAAGAAGTATCTCCAAGCGCAAGGTCTGTCGTGACAGATTTCAACTCGTAACTCGAGCTTATATTTTCACAGAGATCATGAGACCCGGCACCTACGTTCTGCTCATTACCTCACCTTTGAGTGCTGGTCTCAATTATCTGTTCGTCTACACGTTCAAAATGGGACTTCTTGGAGCACCTCTCGCAACAGGTATCAGCTACTGGGCTAGTTTCTTGCTACTGCTCACGTACACTCGATTTGTCGCAGGCGCTGGTTGCTGGGGTGGCTGGACGAAAAAGTGCTTCCAAAATGCTGGGACTTTTGCACGCCTCGCTGTCCTTGGTGTGGTGCACGTCGGTACCGAATGGTGGGCTTTTGGTGAGTTGTCACGAGCTACGCCCACTTCCCTGATCTTCTAACCGCAGCAGAAATTGTGGCCATCGTTGCGGGACAACTCGGCACAGTTCCCTTGGCTGCACAGAGTGTCATCATGACCACTGACCAGGTCATGAACACGATCCCATTCGGTATCGGGGTTGCCACCAGCGCTCGAGTCGGCAATCTGCTCGGTGCTCGAAACGCAAAGGGTGCTGCAAGAGCTGCCAATGTTGCTGCATGGTTGAGCATGATCATGGGAGCAGTGGTCCTCGCGATTCTGTTGGGAGTCAAGGACTTCTACGCCAAAATTTTCAACGATGACCAGCGGGTCATCAAGCTGACCGCCGAAGTCATGCCCTACGTCGCCTTGTTCCAGATAGCCGATGGTCTTAATGGCTCATGTGGAGGTGCACTACGTGGCATGGGCAGGCAGCATGTCGGAGCTATTGTGAACATCATCAGTTATTACTGCGGAGCTCTGCCACTCGGCATTCACCTCGCTTTTCATGGTTGGGGTCTTGCTGGTCTCTGGGTTGGCCAGTGCATTGCTTTGTATCTAGTGGGTGCTTTGGAATGGGGCATCGTTGCTTTTAGCAACTGGGAGCATCAGGTTAGAAAGGCCTTCGCCCGAATGGACTCTGGCGAACGGGCAGAGATTGGAGCTGCAGAGACGCTGCATGAGGAGGATTGATGACCCACATGAATGGCTAGAGTTGAGATAGACGGGAGGGTCGGATCAACCCATGAGACAACGATATGAGTGACCGCAGTTAGGTTTTGTGCTTCTGGGTAATCATTGGAGGTTGAATTTCGACGAAGCTAATAACTAGTGGGGTATTAAAAGGTATCTTTCATGATTTACGACCAGCGCACTTTTCGATGGAGCAATGATAGCTCGCCAAGGCTCAATAATACAAGCATAGTCCCCTGTCAGCAGGTAAATTACTCATGCATCGTGTATATAAGGTTACCCATTTTTCCATTGAGCGAACCACACACCGCAAAATCCATCACTTTCCATCGACACATCATTGGCCCACCACGTCCCGCCATCTAGCCTTCCCGTAACTTCCTCGACATACCAACCATGCTATTATTTCAATGCCCCTCACTTGCTGTCAACGTCGGCAAAGCCATCGCCACGATACTTTCCTGCACAGCTGGTTCAACTTCTTAGTTGCGGTAATGTGCGTTGGGGTCCACCGCAAGCCTGCCAATCAAACTTGGATAGATCCGGGCTGACAGCCTGAATCGAAAGAGCTTATGTTTACAACGCGCAAAACGTAAATTAAAAGTTAGTGCCGGGCGAATTAAGATGTGAGAATGGAGAGAAAATAAGGCGAAGAGCACGATAAGGGTTCAAGGCGGATGCTTGCCGACTTGAGTCGAACATGCAGCGCTGAGAGAACGACAGGTCTGTGGGCTTATGGAGAGGGAAGGTCTCTCCGAATGACCTCCAATGGTTGTCCTTTTCTCCAGACTTTGTGCCCCGCCTTCATGCTTCGGCCCTGGTTCGAGCTCGTGGCCTACATCATCATCATGCGAGGATGTGTCCATGTACATGAGTGAAGATAGCTATCCTTCCACTCAGGTTGAGGCATCAAGTCTGGTTGCGTAGGCATCGTTCATTTGCGATGCTTGTATGGTGAGATGATACCTCGTCTGAGCTGTGCGTTGGCAGACCGCCAATTCGTGAAGCAAGAGAGTCCGACGAGAAGTAGCAGAGGCCGAGGGTGGAGGTGGGTAGCTATCTTTCTGCCTGTAGCTTTTTGGAAAACTTCATGCCGTCACCGGAGCTTTCGATCATCTTCTAAAAGCTGGTGCCATTTGACGGCCACATCCCCTATCTTTGAATCTTGGACAATCAGCTCTGATGGTATATACTGGTCTGTTTCCTCTACATTTCGTAGCATCAGCTTTCTTCCTTTGTATTCTCTCTCAATTGCACTTACTCGTCCGTGATTGTAAGAAAGATGTTATCCTTGAAGCTTGTCGTTGCCCTCACCGCAGCTGTAGCTGCTCATGGTGATCATGACCACCAAACACCAATGGAAGGTCCTCACAAGGAACTGTGGTACAACACACTCCCAGGAGATGGAGGTATGAGCCCCCGAATATCACGCAGTAGCAGCAGCAACTAACTGTCTTATAGGAACCCAAGGTACGCATACCATGATGGCACGCTTCAAAGCCCAGAGTTAACTCTCCGCAGCGGATAGTGTCTTCTCGGGTATCTCCACTTTCGGCAGGATCCAGCAAGTACCCACTGAAATCCCGGTCTATATGACATAGAACTCCGTCGTCCTAGGTTTGAAATGTGTATAGATATCATCCATGCCTTGCCAGTGACAGGTTCCAATATGATATTGCCTTCATAGGTATTTTGGGGTCAAACCTTTCGGCTGCACATGACGACTGACAGCGTTCGCAGGAGCACCGTTCGATACTGGTACCTCGTACAGGCCTGGTGCGAGATTTGGTCCTTCGGGTATCAGACAAGGTTCTCGCCGTCTTAATCTTTAGTATGTAATTCTTGATCAAAGCGCGCAGGCTTACTTCGTTGCGAGGACTAGGCTCACGGAAGGTTCGATTTAGTGGTGAGTGTTCTGCCATTTCAGTCTTAAGCGAGGGGTTACTAATTGACGATGCATAGGTGGTTACAATGTGCCACTCGAGGCCAATCCCTTCAACAGTTGGGCTACCGTCATCGACTGCGGTGATATTCCAGTGACATCGTGAGTCAACCTGCAATCGTTAGCACTTGTGGATGAACTTCGAGCTACGTCGTATGAGAACTCAATTGACCTCGATGACAGATACGACAATGCCTATGCTCTTCAACAAATCGAAGAAGGCCACAATGCCCTTCTTACCCGCACCCCCAAAACCAACGCCAACGTCAAAGGCTGGTCAAAGAAAGGAAAGACACTCCCCCGTCTAATCACCTTAGGCGGCGACCATACAATCACCCTCCCCCTTCTCCGCAGTGTCACCCGTGCCTACGGTCCCGTCAGCGTCATCCACTTCGACAGCCATCTGTACGTCATACCCGCCCTTCCCCCAATACCTGCCCATTACTAACACGCCAAAACAGCGACACCTGGAAACCCAAAGTCTTTGGCGGCTCTCCCTCAAAACAAGCCAGTATCAACCACGGCACCTATTTCTTCCACGCCGCCCAGGAGGGCCTCCTAGCCAACGACACCAATATCCACGCCGGTATCCGCACGACGCTCTCCGGCCCCTCCGACTACGAAAACGATGGATACTGCGGGTTTGAGATTGTCGAGGCACGGGAGATTGACACGATTGGGACGGAGGGGATTATCAAGAAGATTAGGGATAGAGTGGGTACTACGAACCCAGTTTACTTGAGTATCGATATTGATACTTTGGATCCTGCTTGTGAGTTTTTACCTACCTTTTACCGTTACTCTGATCTTACTTCACCCTCGCCCCCATCACCTTCCCCACACGGGCGCAGAACTGACATCTATCTTTTCCAGTCGCTCCAGCTACAGGAACCCCCGAAACAGGCGGCTGGTCCACCCGTGAACTCCGCACCATTATCCGCGGTCTCGAGGGCATCAACCTCATCGCCACTGATATCGTCGAGGTCGCTCCCGCATACGATACCAATGCCGAACTCACCACCATGGCTGCCGCCGATGTGCTTTATGAAGTCATGACTTTGATGGTTAAGAAAGGGCCACTCAGTATCACCGAGGATGAGGACGTGGAGTTGGAGTTGTAGAGTGCATGGATATATGGAGTTGCGGTGTGTTGGTAACAGGGGACGGGACGACGAAGATGTTAGGCTGTAGCTGAATACCTTGACAACCAGGCTGAGCCGAAATAATTCGTCGGCGGCGCTTGGACGTTCTAGACCCGTGGGGTAGAACTATGGACGACGGCTGGGGACGGGCAAATCCTTCTTTCAATCGGCTTTGACGTTCCTTTGGCTCTAGTAGCTTTTGTGATTGATCTACGAACGAGGGGCGGACCGAGGGTCGGACGACCATGCATATCGGATGCAGGAGATTCCCTATCCAGACTCTCCTTCAATGGGAAGCCATGCTATCCTATTAATGAAACAAAACTTATCCAAGGGACATATTACCACTCTGAGATGGAACAGAGCCTTTCCTTACCCAATCACAAAAGATCACATTACTGTCTTCTTTCTTATCATACACCATTTCCTTTCCTTATCGGCCCCCATACTATCCCCATTGAATGAGAGACGAGAAAAAGAGCGAATGGGGAAGGAACCCTTCTCCACGCCATCATCCCAAAAGCCGAACGTCTAAACCATACATCTCCATACCTAGAACGACGAGCCTCCCAATACCCCAACACCAACAGAACCACTTTCCCAGAATACCGGTACACAAGTCACCGCCTCGATTCACATCGGCTCTGTTCCATGGCATATGGCAGGTGATGGACGCCGCATACAGTAAAGGAACAAAAAACGTGATATCACTGTTCCAACCGCCGTCGCACCAAACCATCGAAACCGAAATCCCGTGACGATCGTCCCAATTTCTTGTTTGTCGTTTGCTGTTTGTCTCATGCCCTTCACACAAACCCTCTCACACGGACACGAACGGGGAAAGGTTCCAATATTCTATCGATTATTCGCTAAAGATTATGCGCTATCTAGCTTACTTCTTATCTTATGCCCTCTCATCTTACCTCATCCCCTCTCATCTTACCTCATCCCCTCTCATCCTGTCCCTCTCAATTCAATCCACCCCATCTCGATTCGATTACACTACCACCTCAGACATTCCATATGGACCGTATATCGTGATCAAGAGGGTGTTGAAATACTATACAATAGCAATAAAAAGAGTTCTGTATAATAAATGCCTCTTCGCTACCCGAGCGCAGAGGATAAACCAAACAAGCAGTGGGGAAAAAATAAAACCAGAGGGGGAATTATAATGATATCCAAACCACCCGACTAGCTCCATGTCTTGAAGATGAGGGAGAAATTGTTGAAGAAGAAGAAGAGGTAAGAGAAGAGGGGGGTTCGTGAAAGCCATGCCGTCATGCCTTCGCGATGTTATGATCCTGTTTCCGATCATGTCCCTTTCCTAATATGTCTCGTCCCGTCCAATCCGATCCGATCCGATCATAACCAATTCCCGGCGTTTTGCCTGCCCTCAAAAACGCCAGCCCAATCCCAACTCCATTATTCCCATCATCAAACAACGATATAATCCCCCTCCACCCCCTCAGCACCCCTAAGCATAGCCTTCCTCCACCGAAACGCCTGTCCCCCCATACTACTCATCATAGGCACACTAGACAACCTACTTTCCTCCCCAGCCCTCATAAACTCCCACCCCTCCCCCAAATCATCCTCAGCCCACACCCTCTCCAAAACCTCAAGACAAGACATATTATTCCAAAATCCACTTTCACGCGTAATTTCCACACACCGTTGGCGGATGATATCGCGATCGCTGTTGTTGACGCATTCGGTACCGGCGATGAAGACGGGCCATAAAAGAAATTTGTTGACGCAGCTGGTGACGGGGATGGCGGAAATGTGGCGAAGAGCTGCCGAGACGAGGGTTTGGATCGGTGCTGATGAGGGGGTCAGTTGGGGTGAGCCGAGGCGCTCTGTGTAGAGGAGTGCTGCGTGTCTAAAGGCCTCGCTGATGTGGTGGAGAGAGGCGTGATCGGCTTCTGTCATTGTTGGTTGTGGTCCTGATGGGGGGTTCCAGTTGACCAATCTACTACGAATGTGGCTCCATTCGCACCAAAACTCCTGGCGGGGGTCATGTGAAGGGGTCTGGGAAGCTGGGATTTCGGCGGGTGGTAAGATGGGGTTACCCCAGCCGTTACCGTCGAGGCTGTAATAATCTGGAGCAGGGTGAGATATCGAGGTGTGTGGATTTGGCAGCGTGGTCCTGTTCTGGCTCAATAGATTGAGACGTCCAAGACGAGCGATAAGTTTGAAGAGACGTCCTTCACAGCCACTGAGGTGCTCCAGAGCTCCAAGGTTAGCGGATAAATCGAGCATATCAAGCGAGTCTGGCCGAACTTGAGCTTCTCTATCGTTGACCGTGGCTGTCAAGACGTCAAACCACGTGAAAAACATCTGAACCCAGCCAAGGAACTCGGCTGAAGCGCCTTGCTTTTCGCGCATGCGGAGGAGTTTCCGTACACCGGCGAGTTGGGTCTTAAACTTCGAAAATCCGCTGTCGCAGACATGGAAGAGGCAGAGGACTAGCAAAGTCGCCAGGACAGAGTCGTCACCTGCGCCGCCATGTTCTTTCAACGAGGCGTTGAAAAGACCAACACTAGTAGCCTTGAAGTGGATTTCTTCGAGGGTAGGAACGTTCGAGGTGTCTCTGGTGTCATCAGAGCTAAAATGGTCAAAAGCATCGGTTCCATAACCATTGAGCTCTTTCTGGCCTCGCATTCGGATGTTGTTCGTCGCTAATGCAGCAATGGCGTTCTGAAGAGATGTGCTCGTGACAGCAAGCGGTAACACGTGCATGCGATATGGATTCTTCGGGCTATCGAAAGCTACCAGAACAGGGCAGATGGCTTTGTCGTAGTAATCGATGAGAAATCGTACCCGAGGGCTCAGATGATGAAAATTGGAAGCTTCTAGCGTGTGAGGGATGGCAGCATTCCAGGGCACCGAGGGACTAACCATTGTTTGTTGGAGATACTCCTGTTCCGGCTTCACATACTGGAACTGCTGCATCATATCTTCGACATGACCGTAATCTGTGCCGTGAAGGAAATCTGAGAAGTTTGTTGGAATAGCTGATTGTACTGGGTACGTATCCATGCATGCGTGAATACCCATTGAAGAAACCAAGCTCGTAGAGGCGTAGTCGCTTGCTGGGTATGATCGCGGGGTGTTCATGTAATTGTATGACTCCATTGGCTGGTGTGTGGATTCTTGGTGACATAAAAATGGATCAGGATATGAGCTAATGAAAGGCTCTGTCAAGTGGGCTTCTTCAGGGGTTGGCGGTAGCTCTCTTGGGGAAGGATAGTCACTCTCGCTGAACGTGCTCACAGAGGCGGTTGAGGGAGCCGAGAAAAGCGTTTCGTCAAATGAGGATGAGGTCGTATGTAGTCTGTGTAATGGCCGTGGCCGGAGCTGCAGACGCGCCTGATTGCCAGAATATGCGCTGTAGTCTTCGAGATGTTCAGTAAAGCCTGGCACGTGCCATCCATGATTCGCAGACGAGGTTGGAATCGGTATTGGTCGAGTCGCTTGAAAATGACTCGAGTTGCAGACAGGCTGGCCAAAATCGGAGGCGTGAGAAAAGCCCGTAGGAGTGATCTCCTCGCGTTTGATAGTCTGTGGTCTTTCGGGAGCTCTCAGTTGGGAACTGGTTGTCTTGACCACAGGTGAGGTTTGAAGTTTTGGTAGACCTGAGGAACCATCTTGCTTGGTTGGCGGAGAGTTGAGAATTGGCAGGGAGAGACCTCGAAGTTTTCCTCGACTTGCCACTCCCACTCCCCAAGTCAGAGTGGTTCGATAACCCGAGCAATCTTTGCCGATCTCGAGGCATTGAGAACCTGAATCGTAAGTTTGGGCTACCAGATTGTGGGTAAGCCTTCGAATACATACAATAGGGTCTTCTGCGGTCACATCGAACTTGGCGCTTGCGACAAGTATGGCAATCTTCAGCAGCACCACTGGCAGCAGTTCTTCTTCTTCTCTTCCGTTGGGCTGGTGTTGAGGCAACAATAGCCGTTGCAGCATCGACAGCAAGTGGAGGCGGAACAGTAGATGACGCCATGGTAACTCTAAATGGATATCAAAGAAGACTAAGAGTGACCTGGAACGATTGTAAAGTAGTTAAGAGAATCATCAAGGTCCCGTAGGCTGTCCTTGACGCGAGACAAATTGTAAGCTGCGAACAGAGGTGATGAACCATATAGAAGGTGCATTAACGCGGATAAGTAGATGAATTGAAGATGCTGCTCGCGGGATAGTCCGATAAGCTCAATGCTGGGCTCCAAGGCCAGGAAGAAGGTCAGGAGTGACAGGACTAGGCGACACGTACAGACGGTTGAGATGGTCCAGAAAAATAGATTAAGCCAGGGACGAGGGAGGAAAGTGAGGTCAACAAGTAGGCAGGCAAGCGTGGGAAATGAGACAGGTGGACATGGTGAGGATCAACAACATCCTCGTGCTCGTCCTGCAGAGGGGAGAGAGACCCCACATAGAATAGCCTGCTGTGGTAGAATGTTGGAGAGGCGAGGCTGGCTGGCGGGCTGGCTGGCTGGCTGGCTGGCTGCCCGGTAGGAAATGTCCAGACTGCCACAGCAGCAGCTGCTGCTACTGAGGTTACATCGATGGAGGAAGTCGATCCAAGCGTGAGAGGGAGCAGCGCCACGTCCGCGCAACCAATGAGGCCGACCTTTGCGGCGATGATCTTGCGGCCGCTATTTCGGGACGAGTAAACTGCATCGACGGTCATCTTCGAGCGCTCGTCCGTCGGTCGAATCGGCCATCAGGACGCTGTAGGTATCCCTCTGCAGGCTCTGCACGGTGGATTCGTCCTGGGGAGGGGCACCTGGGCCAGGGGGGCGAGCCTGAGCCTGTCCGCCTGTCCCTCGGCTTAGATTGGGCACCCTTGCTATACAATCCTCCAGCTCACGTCGACAATCCACTGGACGTCGGCCTTCTCCGCCTGTCAAGCCGGTGATTAAAGTTGGCCAGCATGGAGGCTAACAAAACGGTCGCGCGCACCTGCATAGAAGCCGGAGTAGAATGAACAATTCGTTCTAGTGCCGCGCATTTCCCCCTCTCTGATCTGGACAGCAGCCGATATCATTGGACTTCCGCTGCTCTGGGTCTATCGAGCTGCTGCTGCAAGAGCACTTCGGGGCGCGAAAGAGATAGGCCTCTCTGGCAGAGACATGATAACGTCTCACTACTGCCAAAGAGATGATAACGTCTCACTACTGCCAAAGAGATGATAACGTCTCACTGGCAGAGGGATGATAACGTCTCGCTGGCAGAGGGACGATAACGTAACCAAGTAGAACTAGAACTACAGGACACACCTGTTTGTGATGGAGGGGGACACCCAGACACAGCAACTTTGCTTGTAGAACTACTCCTGCGAGTCCTGCCAGTGCCTACACAGTACTTGCTTGTTACTCCTGCAAGTCCTGCCAGTGTCTGCTTGCTACTCCTGCAAGTCCTGCCAGTGCCTACACAGTACTTGCTTGCTACTCCTGCAAGTCTTGCCAGTGTCTGCTCGCTACTCCTGCAAGTCCTGCCAGTGTCTGCTCGCTACTCCTGCAAGTCCTGCCAGTGTCTGCTTGGCTTGCCTGCAGCCGCCAACGGCCAACCCCGCAGCAGCACCATGATGCCATCGTTCAGAGATGATGCTGTCTGCCTTCAGTTCATGCCAGTAGTATTGGTACTGTAGTCCGAACAGATTCGCCGTCGGTGGCCGGGTCGGGGTTTGGAGAGAGGCCCGGAGACCACGCTCCGTCCTGGTTTGCAGTTGCAGTCCTGCTGATTCCATGTCGCGTCGCACGCTGCTGGGGAACTGGAGGAGCGCGTGGCCCCCAGCATGGCACTACGAGGGCGTGCGCTGTTCGCTCGTCCCACCTTCATGCCTTGGGCAGCGAGGGTGGCCGGTCTACACCACCGGAGACTTTGGCATATTTTATTTCCTTTTCTGCATGGTGTTGTTGTGGCGGAAAAAAGAAGGGTCATGACGATGTGAAGGGGTTCGCATCACAGCCCTTGCACCGTCGCGCACAAGCCCATAGCATAGTACAGCTCATACTGCCCATACTGCCTATTCCATACTCCATAGTTGAGCCCATACACCCCATAATGCAACCCATACACCCCATAATGCAACCCATACAGCCCGTAATACAACCCACACAGCCCATAATACAACCCATACAGCCCATAACACAGCCCAAAATTCTTGCCCCGTGAACCGTGTCATACAACTTTAAGCTGCCACGGCTGCACGCAACACAAAACCCCACGCGAGAGATAGAACTAGCCATTGGAATCATGGACGTGCTCGTCCAGTTTTGTGACCCCAACATCTCTCGGGAGAGGCCAGCGGGAGAGTGCCTTGCCTAGTTCTAATCGTCCGTCAATCGTCATTCATCATCGTGCACTTCCTCTTCCTGCCTGCTGCCTCCATCCTCCAATCATCCTCCACACCCTCCTGGCCGTTTGTTTCCAATGCCAAAAAGACGCTGAGAATGGCGACCCCGCTGTGGATTGTGTGTCAAGTTCAGCATCCTCGCTTCTTCCCTGACCCGGTTTGGATGCTCATCCTCGAGGTGGAATAGATTAAAAATCCGTTATTTTTGCAAACTTCTGGCCTCAGGAGTCAGGACCGCGAGGGTGCCAGGGTGGAGTGTGAGAAAGATTCGCCTCGCTAATGCAAGATTCATGTTCCTGACAGGCTCGGAAGAGAGCCCGTCAGCCAGCGGTACGACTTTGATATGCTGGTTCCCTGCAAGGTTGTGCGCTCATCTTCCGTACATAGTACACCTCAAGGTGTAGGCTGGTCTGGAGCTGACGATATTCACGAAAGCCGTTCTCTTGACGACGTACTCGAATTCGCACACTTGGTATGAAATAGAGTAGGATCCACCTGGACAATAGAATAGCAAACGGGCGGATGTTCGCGATCATTCATCCTTCTTGGTAGTTTGAAGAGTTGGAGGAGATACTTTCCTTGCAAGCGAACTGCTTAGAGGAAACAACCTGCTGCTCAACATCTTTTCAGCTAGAGTATAAGCATGTTCATATGGCTGGCAGGCATGTCCTACTCCAGATACTCTAGTACAAACCAGAAGTGGTAGTATTACGAAGCCTCAAGGGGGCCATCTCCGTTTCGTTGATTTTGTGATACTGAAAATATCAAGTGAGCGTCCGTGATATATATCACCTGCAATCATCTGTGACGAATTTTTCCAGGGTTAAACAATAACGAGTCTTTGCCTGATTGATTGTAGAGCCGCTATCATTTGACACTTACATAGTATAGAACTTATTAGAGTACGGTCAAACCCATGGTTCGAGAACTACTGTAGTATATCAATGGATCGGACCGAATGCCCACATCGTCTTTCGCAGACGACATTCCTGTGTAAATAATATCCTGAACAGTCCTCATACTTCGCCGCAACCGTTGTCTCGCAAGAGGATACAGAGTACGCGCCCTGATCATGACAATGCACCATATACAGCGGATTATGGGAGTGAACTGCCTCTCAAGACAGCTTGAATAAATCCGAAGACCACTGCAGCTTCATATGTAGTGTAACAGTCTTCTACCCCATCAACAGCCGTAAAAGAAGGCAACAACTGCCTTCTTCCTCTCGGCGGAAGCGCGTCTAATAACGCGCCCGTTAGATTCTGGCATTGGAGTAATTCTACTTATAAAGAACGGTCCCTGGCTTCTTCCCTCACTCACTTTTTCAATCCCTCTTCGCTCCGTCGCCGCAAACCGAGAGAATGTCCCTCAATTGCACCCCCAGTCATACTCTGGATTCTCAGCATCCAAACGCCCATGCTCTATCCTTTTCACCGAGTTGCAGATTTTCCACGGCATTGTTTGAGACGACGATACTCCCATTGGATCAAAAGAATTGACGAAGACCGTTCATCTCTCATCACGGTGTCTGATCGCGCGATTTTTCCATCAGAACAAAGCCACACTGAATTCAGAATCTGCTGCTGCCGCTCGCCCAATGGCTTCCGCCTATACCACCAAGACTCATTCCACCAAGACCAATACGAGCGTCTGTCGCATATAACGAACAAAGAATCGTGTTACGTATTGGAAAGATTCCGCGGTCGAAGCGCCGTCATCTCGATTTCATTCAATGCGATTGGGCTGCTGCCGGTCCTCGGCTCTAGACGCCATCCTTTCATGAGATGATCGCGTTTCTTTCGCGCTGTTATATGGACTTCTTATTCGCTCGGAAATACAAAAGAGTCAGGAAAGTGTTTTTCAAATGGAGAAGACAGCATGAACAAGAGGATTTGACCTTGTCGGCTCGCCACATTAGCAAGCGACTGAAGCGCGGCTTCCTGCGTGTGCTGCCTAGCGTTGTGCCCCATGGCGAATCAATTCTGGCAATCGTCATGCCGCCATCTCTATGCTATTTACCACATATGCTGGAAAGTCCCAATAAGTTGGCTTGGGATCCATAACAATTGCGTATTGGGACGAAAGCATCATTAGAATCCCAGGGCCCAATACGAAACCTCAGAACAACGCAGAACCATCCCTCATCTGAGTTGAGAAGATGAGTAAAGTCCTTTGTACGCTGAGAATATCATGCTCTACCCATTCGGAGACTTCGTTGTTCAGCAGGGAGACACATCCATCCTGCTTGCCGCGCCCATAGTGGCGTTCATTCATGGAAAACCGACTGGAACGATCCATGCCGCAGGCAACCTGGAAGCTATAGGTTGAAAATGTACAGTTGAAGCGCCAGCTTTGTCTAACTCCATATGCTGCCAGTGCATAACAAACTTGGCTGTTTGTCTGTGTATTGATACTTAAAGCCCTCATCTCCTCCAGCAGCGATTGAATCACACAAGTTCTCCTTCCAAACCATCAGCTATCTATCAATTGGCCTCTACTACTCCATTCTCTATCGAACCTACCTTTCAATCCTCAGTCAAAAATGTCGAGCGGGTATGACAAGTATACGTGCTGCTACTACCAACAACCAGGCCATCATGGCATGGTAGAAGTAAATGGCAATGCTTGCTCCACTTGCCTTGTACGTGCTTTAATCAACTACTGATCACAATGTTTTTAACATTTCCACCCAGTCGCAAGGGAAAGGCCATGGAGGTAGGAGCATGAGCCTGCAAGGCCACAAAGGCAAACACCAACGAGTTGAAATCAATGGGGGTAAAAATCAGTCTGGCGACACAGCAGTTCTGTACTTCAAAGTAAGCATGTCTCTTTCCAATATGCTACCATTTGGCTGATCAAAATCAGGAGGGAGTGTCCATTGGCGAGGGCCAAGAGGGACCAATCGCTGCTTACTCGACCCGTCGCGGGGATATCCGGGCTCGCAGGGTTTAAGATATGCCGTTTCTAGCTATCGCTCAGCCTGCATGGACTTGAAGGAGATGATAGGTGCGAGCGAATCAACTTGGATGGGGATTCTAGTCCTTTGGTTGCGAGAATCTTGGTTTGGAGGGGATGTTAGAGCTTGGAAGACGTCACATTATTTTCTTACACACGCTCATTTCGTCAAATAATGCCTATAGACCAGCGTGGCAGCAATTGAATCACTTGTCTGCGAATCTCTCTCAACAATCCTCGTGAGGAAGCCGTCGAAAAGATATTCTAAGGGGGAACCAGATTCGGAGTAAGTTGCGCGCAGCTTATGTCCCGTAATGAATGGACGACTCGGTACGAACTGGCCTATAAGAAACATCGGGCAATGTATACTATCAACTCTGCCAACAAAGAGGCCCATCTCTATATCTTGGTTGGCTGTTACCGTCGCCTTCCGGTACTTGCCAGGTGCTCCTTACCAATCCATAGGACATATCAAATATGATGTTCGATTCTTCCTTTGATCCCGTCCTCTCTTTGCCGACTGTGGTCAATGTTGAGGACAAAGCCATGCACGTTCGTACAGCCTTGGCTGCATGACTTTGTGGTCATGTTATTGCTCCTCTGCTGCACTCCCCTCCTCCAACATCTTTCCCCTCACTGGACCGTCCCTTCACCCGCCATCGTTCATTGATGCATTGCTTTTACCTGGCGGATCTTTCGCCATCCATATTTTGTTGCATGAGACGACGGCGTGTTCCCTCAATTTTAATCGCTGGCTCTGTCCGAGCTCGAGGCATGGATCATCGTCGTCACGTCATTTCGATTTGCATAGGAGAACCTCCGTCTTCTCCTCTCTTTCATCCTCTCAGCAATGACAAGAACAACATCTTCTACCGCATGATTTTGTGATTTCGCTACCTGACCCATCCTGCTGGACATGAAGTCGGCATCAAAGGCACGACGACCCGATAGGCGTCCAACGACCCTCGATATTAACTTCACACCATCACCTCTATTTCGGGAATTGGCTACAATTCAAGCGTTCAAGCTGTTGCCAGATCCCACTTCAACGTCTTGCACACGTTCATCCAAAAGCTCGGCGTGTCTACCCGAAAAGGCTGCCACTACCAAACCGTCGCGAGCGGTATGGCGAGGCTGTAGTAAGATAGCCAGGTATGTTACCATCCCCCACGACTATTTCTGGCCCTCCTCGCAACGGCAGATCTGATGCAAGGTACGCTTACTGTGGTTAAAGGTACTCCCCACCTGTTCGTGCAACCATCTTCATCTTGCTGATTGTTACCCTGATAAGCGGCCTCACGGTATGCGAACGTCAGCTCGATATCCTCGTACCGCCGAATTCCATCGATTTGGTACCTTGACCTGCTGAAAGAAGGTGTTGTCCCGGCAATCATGAGATGCACCGTTCTCCAAGTTCAACATCGATGCTTCTTGGGCTATTTGGAGACATCTTTTACATACACAAGACAACAGTCTCACGACTTTCATGCTCTACGCTCCCTGCACAACAACATCATCTGTTCCAGAACCTCACGCCACGAGTTACGCGTGTGGCCAAATTTGATGCTCTGGGCTGACTCATCACAACGGCATTATCATCCCCATGACAGAGCTAACTCAATAGGATTCGATAACACCATCAGCATCAAAGATAACGTCAAAGATCATGAGGTTCGATTCTGACAACAACCGGTGTGACCTCTGGGCCTGTTGTGGCTAAGCGTCATCCGCAGAGCTTGTCCTTGTACACGGCTATCATCTGACTCGGGTCACTCGTCTCGAGGGTTTTCATTGGGCTTTCACGCCGCGACCGCGAGATATATTAACTTTTCCGCCGACAGGCCATCCATAACGTGGATCAACAATCCTCGTGCCTTGTAGCCCCTGAGTACATGGCACAAGGAAGAATTCAGGCCTCGCTTTCCCATGGCCCTGCAGACTGTGCGAGTAATTGCATATTTCCCGATATTGCAAAAAGGAAATTAGATGTTCAAACTTGTTTCCGTCGACAGGGCTTTTCGCGGCAAAGGCGCGGTAAAGCCAACGACTTTGCTTACTGTGTATAATGAGGTTGTTAAGCCTGTCACTCTCTTAATTGTTGGCACAACATCCAGCCATTTCCCGGGTACGGTACGGGCTATCGGCCGTGGTGGAGCGACCCTACCAAGATCTCGAGCTCACAGTAACGGCGTGCAGCAGTGAAGAGCGCGATGCGAAGTTGTCCGTGGAGAGGATGTGAACATCACGGTGAAGGTCTCGGTCTTCGTAACCCCGAAAGTAGGTTTGCGGTGAAGACCGTTTCCTTGATTGGGCGCACGTCCTGCATGTCTGGGGTCTAGAGAGTGCCCCTTTTATCGTATCATTCACGATCGTGTTGAGTTTGTTTACCCTCGCAATTGGAAGTTTTGGACTACCTGGATCATGATCTCTGGCGGGTGCAAGAGCGCGAGAGAATGGCTCTGAAGATCACTTTTCCTGACCGCCAGAGGCGCGGGTCAAATGGCCACGGAAGCTATTCGCACTTTTCATTTAAGTTGGCATTCGTGGTGCTCGCTCAAACTGTTCGCATCGACCGCTTCTCTGCGCACCTTTCTACACCTGCCGATTGTCACAGACGCTTCCTCGATTGGATAGGATATGTTGAATATCGTAAGGGCCTTTTATCACAAGTTTCTCATGAGAGCAATGATAATGAAGATGTTTGCGCGCAGCTGAGCGTTGTCATTATTGCCCTTGAGGCCTAGAGTATAATTCGAAAGTACCAATAGAATTAATGATCGAACGATGGTCCCGTCCCTTCTTCTCATTACGAATCACATCCCTTTTAAATCAGTGGGTGTCATAGGAAGGACTATAGAGAACAAAAGATATCAGCATCTCATCCGCTCGCACTATATACCCAGCATCAGCATTCCCATATCAATCACAAAGAGACGAAATAACACCGAGAATCCCCAAAAGTAAATATATCGTGAATTCCCCATTTTTCCACGTTGTTGTTACACCTAGAAATACTCCTTGCGTTTTTCTTTTAGGCTCCTTCGTAGTCTTGTAGGTTGTTTATTGTTCTCCTTCTTGTTTTTGCTGGGGGTTGGTTTCGCTAGGGTATTCTTTTCGCTAGGTATTCTTTTCGCTAGGGTATTATTTCGTAGGAGCTCAGGAGGATTTAAGTTTTATTATAAGATATAAGGTTTGTATAGGGGGGGATTCTTGATGGATTGGGATATCTGTGTTGCAAAGGTTATTTGTTTATAGCGGTGAGGACTATGGGATATTTGTTTGAGTGGTTGGGTCAGTAGGAGTTTGGATTCATTGTAGTTGTGAGATATGAGTTGTGTAGACTGGGATATTATTGATGGATTGGTATATCTTTATAATAGAGGTTTTTTGTTTAGAGCGGTGAGGATTGGTTACAGTTTTGCCTGAAAATACGCTGTGTTGATGCTTATCCCTTTACATAGTTGCTATAGTACTCTTGTGCTATTGCAGCACGTAAGATACGATACAACTAAAGAGAGCTGTGGATAAATCCCAATTAATATCTATCTTAACCCTACAAAGCCCACAAACCCACCCCTCACACCATCCCACCCAAAAAATCCATGAATCCCATCCGAGCAACGCAGCACCCCCTAGCTTCTCAACTGCAAGAAACATCAAACCTCCCCAAACAACTCCACGCCCCCATAACCTCCCCCGAGCACCCCAGAATCCGCTACCCAGAACCTCTCCAACTCGCACTCCAGCGCTAACCACAAACATCTCCGGCTAAAAACACCCACCCAAAAGCACCTTCTGAATTCCACACTAGACTAGAAAATCTCGCCCCCCCTCGCCCGCGTACGAGGGGGTAAGGTATTCCCACCTCGCGTCCCTTATTCGAGTTCCGTATTTGCCACGCCGATGCGCTTGGACGCTGACGCTGATACGTCCCAGCTGACGCGTAGGTGGCGAAGCGCGGGTAATGCGCTGATGAAATTTGAGAGGAGGGCGATTTTATGGATGGTGGGTGGAAGGGGTGGGGATTGTACTCGCTGGCGCTGATGGCTGATGTTCGGACGACTGGGCGCTGGGTTTTGGATGGTGGTGGTGTTGGGTGTGGGGGCCGTGTTGAGAGGGTGGTGATGTTGGTGGTGTCTGGTTGGAAGATGGGTTCGTTTGGGAGGGGAGGTGTATAGGGGGCTGGTTTGGAAATGTTTGGAGGAATTTGGGAGGTGAGAATGGGGCGGAGGCTATTACGGATAGGATGGTTGATGGCGACTCGTTCCTAGCGATTTGGAAAACGAGGGATCGTTGGAATATCATTGCTACCGAGATGGTTTGGACTAATTTTTTTGGGGTTTTCCCAATCTCGCAGTGGTGCACCGCAGTCCTGGAAACCCGGAGGGCTTTCGCGCAAGACTGGTGGTGAAGAATTTGTGCATAAACATACCTATACTCGTCTTACTTGAGGCCAAGGTCATAGGGAGTCAACATGCTGGCCTCGGTGGATCCTGTATTCGAGGCGATAGAGACAAACCTCTGACCCAGTCCAACAGCAACAGTCGCCCGAGCGTCCAATCGACTACCCTCATAGAATGTCTGTTTCGGACGGCGGAGAAAGTACTTTTTTGACAAGTTGTACGTTTGGTAGACCATGATCCGTATTTCTACCGGTAGGTGTGGCTTGTAAGACAACTTTGTGAGAGCTTGAGATTCTAAGTACAGCCAGTGTAGGAAAAGATAGTCGATGGTGGGGTGGGCAACTCACCTATTTCACCAAGCTTCTCTGCTGCTGGCATATTTGATGCTTTGTGTTCTTGTGTGCAGGCTGTGCCTTCGGGTTAGCCTGTTTCTTCTTGTCGTTCTTCTTGTTCTTGCCGGTCGTTGCCATCTTCAGGTGAATGTGCTAGTAGCTGTCTTAATAGTAGTCTCAGTAATGGCGAGGTGATGATGATAGGAGGAGTAGATGATTGGGGTACAAATATTTTGACGCGAAATAATTCCTCAGTGCAAAACGGTAACTGAGGGTGAGATGTTGGAAGAACACCGTGTGTGGTAGCTCTCCTTAAAATACGTGCTGCCTAAACACATCCCTCAACGCCGCTGTTGCATTGTTTGACAACTACTTAGATACTACCGCTGTACAGAAAAGACGGACATATGGCAAGATTGGTGAACCACTCCACGAAATCCTCACCTCACCGCAGGGCATTGCTTCCCGAGCAGTCAATGCAGTCTTAACAGCAGTCAGTGTAGCTATTTTATACGTCGAGTAGCAGATTAACAAGAAGCAATGGGACCAGTAAAAATGGTCTCTGTGACATTCAAGAAGTCGAGGGACACGAAAATGGGCCCTGGTAAGATCTTACAAGCTAGAAATCAATTATGAGTACTCGCAATTCGACAAACAAGATCAATGAATACGCTTGCTGTTTTTCTCAGATAGCAGAGGCTTACCATATAGATATAATAGTACGCTGAACCATGACTTCTATCGCTCTATCACTATCCAGTCCAATCATAGCTGTCTACCAAGGGTAAGGCTATTGGATGGATTAGCAAAGGGGAGGCGAATGCTGTCAAGAAGTACTACAGACCTTATTCTCCCATGTCCAGAACGTCCCACTATGCTGGATCTTCTTCGACTGAATGACTGGAAACATGGCGGCGACACTCTGTTCTGCTGACATCATTCCATCTACCTCCCATGGAATATCAATATTCGCCATATCCCTGCTTGCTGTCAGACAAGTTCAAGAACAAGGCGGCTGGGCCACGAACGTTGCTACTTCTCCTGGATGCATGGCTAGAATGATCGTATCATCGTCCTTCCGTTTGAGCTCTGCGGCCATATGCTGTAAGGGTGAGTATGGTGGTTTAATCATCACAAAAGCTGGACATACCCGCAGCATTTGATTTAGAGCACACTTGGATGCAGCGTATGCACCAAAGCTGTAGACAGTCAACAAGCGGTTGAATGTGACCTTAATCTGATTCATCTCACCCATCCTCGTCCTCCCGAAAATTGGTTGCAGAGCCAGAGTCGCTGGACATGAAGACTATGGTTCCAATGGGAATGTTCGTTTGCAGAAGCTTCTGAGCCATAATGATGGGTCCTATCGTATTCGTGTGTAGATGGAATGCAAATTCCTGTCCCTGTTAGCTCCTGTCCACGGTTCAAAGAGTACTTGCACAGTACGTCAAAAGAACTAGGAAGGCCTTCGATCAGCTATCGTATTGTAGGAAGGAGTAAATACCATCCATACAGTTCAGTCGCTCTCTAAATTTGGGATTAGCTTGATCGTTCCGCCATATTAGCCGACATACATTGGGATATTTAAGAACGCCTGCGTTGATCACAACATAATCGATCTTCAGGTTTGGTATTGTCATAAGCTCCGTCACGAAGGCCTACACATGTATATCAGAGCTGGTGCGAGGACTTTCTCGAGCGGCTACAGACTATGATGCTTGCTTCAGAAAGGATATCGCACATGAACATCCGACACCGTCCATGGTCGCCTCCAGCTTCATTCCAGAGTTGCCCAGCATGATTCGCAAAGGGCTGCCGCACAGTAGCTAGAATCCGCTCTCCTCTTATCAATAGTTGTCTGACGAACTCCAAGCCGATTCCACGTGAAGCCCCAACAATGAGCCACGTCGTTCGCTCTTCGTGGGCCTCATTTTCACTGTAGAGAAGATCAGGGATCTGGTCCATTGGATGATTATATGCTCAATCGGGACGAGAGGCATGGGCTTCAATCTCTCTCTCGGTCGGTTTAGGAGGCGAAGGAGAAAACCGCTCACCCTCGGCCAGGATCGAGATCGAGTCCGGAATCAAGGCAGGATGGAAGGTCACGGGGACGGTGCTACGCCACACATGGCCTTCGCCAGGTCAACACGTACCGAACACGTTAGGATGCGCCATACTGTGGTACCTCCTGCTATCGTGATGAATCATGGAATCATGGAAGGGACCACGGGACACAGGAACAGCGTTATACATTTCGAAGTCTCATTCTTTGGCCGAAAGGTGGCGTTTCCCACCAATAAGAGGGCCGGCGAATCGATTAATAAGAAACGCTAAAAACACCGGGATTATCGTCCCGGAATCTCCCTATTGCTAGCAAGTCAAGGTCATCATCTTGCGACTTTTTCTTCCAGTCAACAATCGTCCACCATAAAACAACACCACCGTACTCTTCTCTTCTTCACCACCATTGGATCCCACCTCCAACGCTCTCACATAACCACTATCTCAATCACACTATCTCACAATGGGCTTCGCTGACGGTATGTTTGTCTTTGTCTCTTTTGACACGAGGTCGCCTCCCAACGACCGATGGCACTCGGGGAGGCCTCAGTAACGGCCTTGAACATCGCGGATGTGATACATGTCGATGAGACTGTGTCTGGGGCGTACTGGGTCTTCCAATCGATGTTCCGAGAAGTCATGGTCATCGTTGCGCCCACCAGCTCAGCATTTTGATGGCATCGTTGAATTATTTTGCTAACGCATCTTCTAGGTGACCATAAGAAGGGCGCCAACCTTTTCAAGGTGTGCTAATGTTCATCCACCGAACCGAACCAGATCCTCATCTGACCAATCCACAGACACGATGCCTCCAGTGCCACGCCTTGGAGGAAAAAGAGGGCAACAAGATCGGTCCTAACTTGCACGGTCTTTTTGGCCGCAAATCCGGCTCAGTCGAAGGTTACTCGTACACCGATGCCAACAAGGCAAAGGGTGTGGAATGGAAAGAGGATACTTTGGTGAGTACATTCGCTTCGTCACTTTGCGCCAGCACGTCATACTGATAATGAAAAAGTTCGACTACCTAGAGAACCCAAAGAAATACATTCCCGGCACAAAGATGGCTTTCGGTGGCTTGAAGAAGCCAAAGGACCGAAATGACCTCATCACCTTCCTCCGCGACGCGACCAAATAGACGCTTCGCCTCTATCACACACGACTTCTCATACCTGCATAATTCATGATTCCCAGGAAGACGCAGTGCACGGGGGACTTGGCCTGATGCACACGGAAGACGACTCGGATGGGACGAAGGGTGTGGCTATTCCGTGGGCTTGTACAATACGCTTGCAGCATCTTTTTGGCGGTGCGTACGGCATTTTTTCTTCATTGCGATGCAACTCTCCACTTTCTGTTCGGATAGACTTTCTCATTTGGGTATCTGGTCCATTTCGACCGGACGGCGCGCTATACTATAGACAGGAAAAAGCGTGTCTGGATATTTCAATGACTTCTGTGCCTCCTTTTGTTTTGACGTGACCGTCTCAATTCGACTTTGTATCTTACAGGCTATCTCGGCTCCGGCAAATTGCACCGCTGGAGCTTTGAACGCCAGTCACCATGCCCGGACTGGCAGTAAGTCTCTCCATGTCATCCCACCGAGTTAACTCCAGTAGCCATCAGTAAACTCGCATGTCAACAAGACAAGGTTACAACCATCATCTCCCAACAAACCCACCCAAGCCACCTTCCCCAGATGCATTTCCAAAATATACTAGCAAGCCGTGACGGATCCACTATGGACTCGGAAAACTCTTGTACTGTAGATTTTGAGACTGCGCCTGCTATCGGAGAAGACGGCGATCTTGGAGGTTTATTGGGAAGTGGTGCTTCTCGTGGGATGGGATATTTGGTAGTGTATTGCTAAGGCGATGGTGATGCGGGGGTTTGGTGATGGTGATGGGGATGGTGATGGTGATGGTGATGGTGATGGTGATGGTGATGCGGGGGTTTGGTTAAAGTTACTCACGCACTCACTCACGCACGCATTTCGTCTTGTTCTTTAAGCCTTTTTGGTTGGTCTGATATGGAGGGCGTCGTTATTTGGTTTTGGGGTTTGTGTGTTGGGATTTTGTGTGTCCATCTATTTTTTGCAATAGTACAAGTTTTCGGGATTGTATTGTTTTTTGTGTTCTTTCCCGGGTCGTTCTTTGTCCTTTTCTTTTTGGAAGATTGGGTTTTGTGGAACTGGCTCTGAGGCTTTGGTTTTTTTGGGGTTTTGGGGTTCCTTGCGTCCCTTTACCTTTTTCTTATGGTTGGGTACGGAGGATTTTTTCTTGCGGTTTTTTAGGGTTGGTTGGGTGTTTTGGGGTGGGGCTGAGGGATGGGTTTTCATTGTCTGTTTCTCTTTCTACGATATCTTTGGTAAAAGGGGTTTGGAAGGGTTTACTTTATTTTTTCCTCGAGGATTCTAGTAAGGGGGAGGTATTATTCTTGGTTATACAATTCAGATAGATAGAGATATTAAGAATATAGAAGGGAGAAGGGAGAAGAAGGTATTAGGTTTACAGATAGATATTCCACTTATTAGAATAAGGTAGTCTGTAATTCCAAAGCCGAAAGAGATTTTATTTATTAGGTTGATAATTACTAGAGACTTGGGTTGTGGTTTTCTTTTCTTAGATAGGTAGGTATTTTTTGAGGTCTGTTTACTAACTATATACAATAGTTAGGAGGATACTTATCTTCCTTATAACTTCCTTATAACTTCCTTATAACTTCCTTCCTTCCTCTTCTCCCGACATGATATTCTACCCTTTTCCAAGAAACAGTATGTACATTCCATCGCTATCCCCACACCAAAACCTCAAAACCACACCACAATAACCAAGCCATCAAAACAAAAAAAGTCATGTTCAAAAGCACAGCAAAGCGCAAAGCGATAATCTTATATGTAATTGGGTATTGAGCAAACCTCACACACGCCTAATATACAAAAAGGCAACTTGATACATTCCATTCCATTCCCATTCTCCCCTCCCAAAAAAAAGTTAAAAAAAAAGGTACAAACACCCATTCCTGCATGCAACATGAAAATGCTATTCCTCTTTACAATTACACCTCCCCTCCACCCATCTGGCAAACGTGACCGTCCTAGCATCCACCCCTCTCCAGAACAAATCACTGATCCAGATGACAAGCGGCACGATGAAAATCCCTCCTAGTACAAAGCCCGAGAGATATTGTTGTTGGGTCTCGATTCCCGTAATCCCCCAAGCCCATCTCTCGATCCGGTATCCGACGACGTGGAGAACGGGTCCATGGACGAGATAGATGGCGTACGAGATTTTGCCAAAGTACTGCACAAAAGCGCTGTTGAAGGGTTTTTGGAGCGTCTTGGAGCGATTCGTACAGGCGACGAAGAGAATGGCGCCGAGGACTTGGTAGAAGCGGTATTTGTCTGTGTACCATTCTGGGATCCAGGTGGCGAGGTAGACCCACCCGGGAGTGGTTTCGAAACCGTCGTCTGGTTGGGACATGAGGAAGAGACTGAAAACACCCATGGCAATCCAGAAAATCCTCGTATATTTTTCCAATCTGGTAGGGGATAGGTGAAGAAGCCCCTTGGATGCGGTAGAGCGCGATGCTTTTCTAGCCGCAGAGGTAAGATCGACCTCGGCAAGGAAGGTACCCGCGAGGAAGAGGAGCAAATCCCATCGGTCGTTGCGATAGGTAAACCATGAGATACCCATGAGAGTGACAAAGCGGATCCAGGTCTTGAGCTTGGCGATGCCCATAAGAACCACGAAGAGGACCATCGAGCAGCGGAATTCGACAGGAATGGTCCATAGATGAACATCGTAGTTCGTGCTGCCGCCAAATGGCTCCCAACTCCATACATGAACGAATTCGAAGACTTTTTGACACCAGTCGTAAAATTGTATGCTGAGTGTCTCCCATTGATCTGGATGTGGCTCGAGGACGTTCCGCAGATATCTCTTGTCGTATGCAAACTCGCGGGTGCCCTCGTAAAAATCGAGTTGCAGCATGAGGAAGACAATGAACGTGGAGATGGTTGTCGGAAGGAAAAGTCGTATACCTCGCCGAAAGATTGACGAGGTCATGGTATTCGCGAGGTTGTCCCAAGATCTCGCGCGCATCAACTTGAGCGGCTTCAAGGAAAGAGCATATCCCGATATGACAAAGAAGAGGCAGACCATGGGTGGGCCTGAATATAACAAGCGCAGGATGGGAAGCTGGAAAAGGTTGTTGTTTGTGCCTGGCTCGCCGTGGCCATAGCCTATCGTGATGACGAAGCAGGTATAGAGATAGTGACAGAAGAAGACAAACAGTGCCGCCAGACCACGCATACCATCGAGGTACGCGGTAGGGTGCGTCTTTCCTGGCGTTCCATCATCTGGGGTGATGCGACTTTGCACGAAGCTGGGTAACAGCGCAAAGCCTGTACGGTAGAGAAGAGTCCGCCATGAGCATATCCGGGCTGTGCGTATATAAGGCTTGACGGTGTCTGTCCACGACGATGATGGAAATCGCTTCGCAGCTTCTTCGTCTGCGTAGTCGCTCTCCAGATCGGAAAGAGTCTTTTCAGTGAACAGTGACAATGTCTCCTCCGGCGTGCTCTCGCGTTGATCCATAACAATGGATGTTAAGTGGAAAGCAAGGGAAGTCAGAGCTGATCAAGGGATCTGTTCAATCATTGGAAGCTGTCACACGTCGGCGCGGGCAGTCATCGAGCACTATTTAGTCCAGTGTGGGGACCAACCAGCGCAATCTGGGGTCGGATGCTTCAGGGCAAATAGAGCCAGGTCCGTAGTCAGGGCGGGTCGGCAATTATAGAAAAGAGGGATGTGCTGAAAGAAGAGAATTGACGGTGGTGACAAGAAATCAATATCCAAAGTCATAGCAGTAATGGTGCAGGGAATCCAGGGTGAGATGGTTTCAGTGTAACAACTCTACAAAGCATGCATGCAGGGAAGGTAAAAACGGCGAGGCCCCCCTTGGTGAGATGACAGTCATCGGGAAGGCCTAACATGGACATAAACAGGTGGATGGATCAGCTTTGGAATAAATATGGAAAAGTGGTTCTCGTTGAGATTGGCCGAAGAGGCGGCTCAGATCAGCTTTGACAGGGCGGGAGTTTTGCTGTGTGAGGCAGAGTGTCGGTTCGAGGTGCTAAGCGTGTGAATATCCTAACGATTGGAGATTAGTTTTGCAGGCATAATCACCAAACGCGCAGTGTTGTGTACAGAGCTGAGAGTACAGTATTGCCGATCGGTACGTGCGAACAGGCCACGTCCAGGGAGTACCACCACAGTACCACCACTGCGGTGAATTGAGAGGCGAGGAGGCTCCTCGGGCAACGAAGCGATCAAACGTGGCCCTGCCAACTGAACAGGCTGTCCCGCAAAAAATCAATTTGGACCGTCAGGATCCAGGCAGAACGATCGTCTCTCTGACTTGTGAATTCATGGTGGATGGACGAGTCTGTCTCATGCTGTGGGATAATGCATCTGGTTCCAGCAACACGCCGTCGGGAAAACAGAAACAGATGGCGTTGGAGAAGGCCATGGCATCGCGCGGCGGGTGAGGGACTGAGGGCAGAAAGAAACCCCCAGTAATCAACATCATTCTGGAAGCAGGAGGGTCCCTGGAGATGGCTTTCGTAGATATCCGTCGGCGTGTGTGGTCTGTTGGTGGGAGAGGGTAGGAGGTATTTTGCTAGGGGAGACAGTCTGTGTCTGTGCCTGTGAACCGTCGACGCGATCGTCAGGAGGAGGATTACCCGTGTCACGCGCCTCGCTTGCCTAGGAGGCAACACACCGTACGGAGTAGGAACAACAAGCCACGGCAATTCGATTCGAAGAATCAGGCATTCCAAAATTCCATCATACTTCCTCCGTGCCGTGTGGCTTTATGAGCATGATTAATCCTCTGGCGAAGCCCTCCAACTACTGATTTCATTTCTTCTGCATTGTACTTGTTTACCTCAATAGTTCAAGAATTGCAGTGCTGGCCAAATCTGTAGGTCCTACTATGCTGGCTTCACAAGTGGGTGGAACGCTGAACGTTAGTAGGCAGTAGGGACCACAGTCACGGGGAATCATCAGCCGAGTTTGGTAAGTAAATATTCATCTGCACAATGCAGGACAGGGTATCGATATATACACATCCACGGGTAGAATAACCACCAAGAAGAAACTTGTTCAAGCCATCCCCCCAACAACGGCAGCCGGCAGCCGGCTCGGCCTGGTCCCAACAAATCCCCTCCTCTGTCTGCCTGTTCTCCCACGACCAAGCCAGTTGAGTTTCAATGTCTTGGTCAGAGTCTCCATCTTCGACTGCGCCTCATCGCATGACTGTACGCTCGCTAGTACGGACACACATTGAAGCATACGTCCAACCATTTCCGTCACCTGCGCCGAGTCCATTGGCCGTGGCGGAGGCGGCATGCCCTCTGATCTTGTGGAACGACCTCCGATCGACGAGTGGAACGATCCAGCAGACGTGTTTGACGTCGCTCGCGAGCGACCAGAAGCTGAGAAAGGTGATGCCGAATCGAGATGAGTGGATGATTGAGAATTGAAAGAGTTGGGTATAAAGGGTGACAAGGCCGCGTCTGTCGAACTGGCTGTCCCGGGACGGAGAGAAGGTGGTGGCTCCAGAGGATCCTGTGCTATGCCGGCACTGATGCTATCCAAGGAAAGACGTGAAAAGATTGCCATGAGGGCATCGATTCGTGGCAGGATCACCGTGTCTCGGAACTTGAAAAGCGTTATCCGCCGGACATCCAGCTCTTCGCCTATAATGGGTATATTCTTGTTCGCATGGGGTTCTGATACCTCGCTATCGGAGGGCAGCGCAGCGCCCCAGAAATCTGCTGCTTCTCGCGCACTCATCACACCTCGTCCTTTGAATTCAAGATCCAGTGGCAGAAACACTGCCTGCAAAAAAGGCAAGATTGTACTGAATACCAGCATCCACATAGCCACTAAATGTGGAACCAACCTCTCATCAGGAATCGTGCGTAATGTTTGATCCAATGATAAGAAGCCAGTTTGCAGGAGCTCGTTTAAATCTTCAATGACAATGGTTGGTGCTCTCCGCTGTATGCACCGCTTTAAGTGGACAGAGACAAGCGAATTGAAGTCCTCGATAGGTGGTCGAGGATCCTCTCCCTCAAAAATGTGCAGTAATTTGGCCTTAAGTAGTGGCCACGCATCATCAGGTCCCATGCCGGGCACACCAAAGGCTGCCCCTATACTGCCTAAGCCAGACTGGGATATGGCAAAGTCGGAAGTGGTTGAGACATTGGTCACCGAAGTTGAGGGACCAAACACGTTGTTGACACCACTGTAACTGGAGGATATAGCCCAGTCAGCTCCATGGCTGAACGAATTGTCCCTTTCTCGGAATGGTGTTTCCAGTAGTGTGCTGCTGTTGGAAATGACCGGTGCCAACGAAGCTGCTTTCTCTTCCTTCTTCTTCTCACGCAATGCCCTTCCACCGTGCCGTAGATCCAACCCACTGACCGACTTCGCGAACGTGCTCGAGGGTCCGGGTGACGATGGCGCGGCGAAGGAGTACAAAGGTTGTGGTGCATTGGGATCCGTAGGTTTCGAGGTACTGCTCGCTGAAGACAACGGCAAGTGAAAATCGTCCTTGTCTTTCAATTTGTTCTTCTGCCTCGACAAGAAGTGGTGCTTGTGCTTCTCTTTCTCCTTTTCCCTGTCCAGTGGTACCAATGTTGATGTCGACGCGTTGGCTGAGGAGTAGAATGACGAGGCACTTGAGACACTAGAATCCACAAGACTGGTAGTTGATGCGTTCGCCAGTCTCGGTAATGTGGTGGTACTATAGTTGCCCATTTTGTTCGGTGAGGGCAACGCTGGGTGTTTCCTGTCAACATCCTTGGAGCTGTATATCCCAATCTTTTTCGGCCCTGAAAACAGCTTCATTTTAGACTCCTTCTTGGTCGGTTTGAGGTCCTTCTCGGGCACTGGAGGCGGGGCCCGTTCTGGCGGTAGTTGTGGAGAACTCTGTGGGTGCGGAGAGTAGGATGGACTTCGAGGATACGCAGTGTTAGCAGCAGCTGCTGCTGCAAGACTGTGGCCGCCAATGAATGCATCGTAATTCCGCAGATTGGGGTTACTCTGCATATGAGACGCAGCAGCGGGAAGTGGAGGAGGTCGTCGGCTGCTTGGTAGAGGTTGTGCAGAAGGGTCTGGGAGCGTTTGTGATCGTTTACGCATATGGCTGTTTTGGGAATGCATTGCTACTTGGGCAGCCATCTGTGAGGCCGTCAAGGCATTCATAGCGGGAGCATTCAAGGG
Source organism: Venturia pyrina ICMP 11032 (assembly GCA_000738655.1). Classification (NCBI taxonomy): domain Eukaryota; kingdom Fungi; phylum Ascomycota; class Dothideomycetes; order Venturiales; family Venturiaceae; genus Venturia; species Venturia pyrina. The sequence continues at coordinate 1,482,752 of JEMP01000025.1, read as the reverse complement.
CGAAGAAGCACTGGAGATTGACGGGTCGAAGAAGCCCTGAGAGTGTTGGCGGGGGCGATGCCCTGGAGTCCAGCCAGAGCCAGTGTTGGTCGATTCCTGTGGGGGTGATCTCACCGTTTGTTCAATACTGGGGCGTTGTAAGGGGCGGGAGAAACTGGTGACGCTGGTGGTGCTCCCGTTGGGTTGTCCTTCGTACAGCGAGCGCTTGGGTATAAATGGGGATGACTTGGTCAGGGTGGTGGTCCTGGAAGAGTCGGAGTCTTCGTCGCTGGGCATCGACAGAGCCCTCGGTCTTGCTCTTCCAGCTTCTTCAGAATGGCGAGGTTTGGGAGAGCCCATATTCGACTTGCTGGGCGACGGCATCATGGCTGGTGTAACGTCTATTCGGTGATACTCATCGCCTGCAAGGGAAATGCTGGTCGCACAGAGGATCCGAGCGCGGAGGTTGATTGTTCCTCTGTCTCAGGCGAAATGATGGCGAGTAGATAACAAGTATACGGCGGCGAAGAGGTTCGGTCCAGAGTATGTGGGCTCGCAGTAGTGGGTTGTTTGTCGTCAATGTCCTCCTCTTCACAATCGCTAATGAAGGACGGCTTAGCCCGCACTGCAGGGCTGAACTAACTAGAACTATTCTAACCTGTCCAATGAGAGCGGGAAGCAAACCATCTGGACGTATTCAAACATTTACTTCTCCTTCACAATCGCGAGGAAACATTCAATTCTCTTTCATGATCGCGATGGAAGATCTATTAATTCCCACGTCTTTGGAAAAAAGACTTGGTTCCTGGATACGCTTCGGATATGTGATACTTATCAACGCCCTCTGTACTTGAAGACAACAGTTCCACGTCTAACACGTACCCAATCCAGGGACTTGAGTCCGAAAATCCAACAAGACCCAAGGGAAAATAGCTTTCACGCCGGAAGATATGGACACAGAGCAAGATCATGGCTTGGGTTCTTAGAAGGTACTATAAGGTCTTTTATATTTTACCAACAAGTCAACATAGACTACGAGATCGACAGCAAGTCAGCAACCAATACCTGCAGTCCAGGAGAAAAACAGTATATAGCCGACGAAGGATATATCGAAGCTCTTTACAAACATCTACTGTCACTGAGTATACCAAAGGTAATTATGATGGTTTATCTTATCCTACATAATTTTGAGAAAAATACCTATCTACCTCTGTGATATTTTCTATCTAAGCTCGTATCCAATGTACATCGTAAAACATTTCTCACCCTTCCCCCTCACTTCGATTGCTCTCAACATCTTAGACCCTACCCAATAAGAATGCTACCGATTTGACCCATCACACCTCACACACCTCTCGTCCGCTATCAAAAACTTGGGACAAAGCCCTGCATGACCTCAACAATGGACTACGGAGAGGATCTACTTGCGACAGCCTTGATGGATTTGTAGCAGTAGGTTGGCGCTGCAAGCGGCCTATGACAGGCAAGGAAGCAGGGGGACGTGAGGGGAGCGAGGAGAGTAGGCCAACGTAAAAGCGGAAGCAGATGGTCAAGTACTTCACTTCAATCATCCAAGCACATGTGCAGTACCTGCAATGGCTAAGTTCTTGAACATTGCAGTATATCAGATCTCATTGGATCACTTGATGTATCTCATGCAACTCGGAGATAACTAGGGACATCATTCAGTTCGTTCTTTTATCTCCTCTTTTCATTTAGAGTTTTGTAAGATGGAGAGAGTTCACGATCCGAGTGTATAATGCTAGAAAAACCTTATCAGCAAGCTACCACAATGTATGACCTTAGGGAAGCACGAATGGAAGAGACTCTTGGAGAGATATGACATCTCATTGGAACAGGGATCCAGTATTTTACCAATGGTGATTCTCGCCTCCTTCGAGAACGGATCGTGGTCTAAATTTGTCAATGTCAGCTCAGGTTAAACTCAGAACTTTAACGACAATGAGGTAAAACTGCTTTCGGTCGCCAAAGTAAGGACCATTTCGAGGGCCGAAAAACGACGGGTGGCGCAAGAGACTGCAGATGACGAGAACGCAACCCAGCAAGCGCAGTCGTCATGGCGCAATGATGCTCTGTACTGTTCATTCTACCAACTAGGCACTGCACCGTAACGGAAAGAGAAAGACTACTGAGCGATGTCGATGTTCGATGGTTGAAGGTGACCTGAGTCCTGGGATCGGCCAAGATCAGAGGCACTCCAGTCGACCGAATTATCGAGGAACATACTGTCAGTGTGTGGCTGATAAAAGGCCCTGTCCCGTTCTTCTATCGATAGAAGTGAAGCTCCCGATGCAAGCTGCAAAGATAGAGCTAGAGGCCTCATCCGGGTTGGCGTTGTTTCCCGGCGTCCCGTACCACGCGTCCTTGCGTGCTGATGAAGATCAACTCCACTATCAGTGCTACGTCATTTGTTGGCCTGGGAATCAGAAATGGTCTTGTTGAAGGATTGTGATTCCCCAAGATCAAAGAGCAGAAAGTGCCTAGACCTGGAAATCAAAGTCACTATGTACGAAGTACGTCCGCTTTCCGACCCGCGGTACGGTCGTGACAAGCGGAAGTTGCTCCGGCCGTGCGACTCATGATTCTGCAATGGAGGGGCAGGAAAGGGGAGAAAAGGGACATTGCAATGACCACACGTGCGTTTATCCGGGATCATGTAGAGATTGCCTCAAAGACAGGGGGCGCAAGATGATATTTTGCCCTGCGCGATCACCTTGCTGCTGGCGGCTGGGTGGTAGGAACTTGGGAAATCCCTATTTGATGAGAGGTTAGAGTCGTCCAAGTTCCACAAACTCTGCTGCAGGATTCGTACCACGCACAAACAATGCTACATCGACGAGATCGATCCAGCTTGTTGTGCCTGTTGTAATCTGGTGACACAAGCAAAGAACAATCTTCAGGGCACGAAATAGGCCACCAGCATAGTGAGACATACTTCCAAAGCTCTTGTTCTAGCACAGCTTCGTTTAAATGCCAGTTTCTTCACGCGCAAATGCTGCAAAGCTTGGGCCTCGTAGGTCTTTTGGAATTTCAAATACCCTATCAGGCACCGGTTATTGTGATACGAGGGTTGAATACCCTAAATGCGAGCACCCTAGCTAGACCTTGCAAATTGAAGGTCAGAATAATGTCCGTTTTAGGCTTTGTTTGACCTGTCAAGCGGTACCATAGTGCATCGACCTGCAATCGCGTTTAGAGTAGCGTGGTGATTGACAAGAATTCTGAATTCCTGGAGGTCGGCGTGCGGTGGTTTTTGTCGCCGTTGGATTCGCAACACCCGTCTGGAACCCCTTTGGAATGCATGAGGGTCCAAAGCAGCGGACACAGCCGTTGAGTTGGAAGCCCAGACGATGTTGCCACACCTTTCCCTCCGCGCTGAGAGATCCCAGGTCGCCGGCGCGGAGGAGATGGAACTGAAGGGAGAATTCCTGCCTACGTCATGCTGCACGACGAATCGTTTTTGAGCCCATGAGCTCGTTGAGTTTGATTCTCAATTTAGAGCAAAGCAAGGTGCTTGGTGGGATGAAAAGTCGGCATGTTCAACATGCCGACACAGGGACACGCTTCTTGATGATGAACTGGAAGGAGGCAAGGTGAGGAGATTGATCAACGTGATGGCACGAAGTACAGCTAGGCTTGACCAGATGAGCCAAAGGATTGCCTTTCTCCAAGTGTGGCGCATGGAAGCTAGGAGAGGGCCTAGACGAGCTAAGCTCGTTGAGCATAAAGGTGATGAGTGGCGCGGAGGGGTGGACGCGTGTCTCGACGCTCCGCTGGTGGCTTTGCTTCCTCTCAGAAGCGCTGTTCGCAGGGTGAGTGTCTTGGCGAAGTGCACCACCATTTCCTTGTAGCTCGTTGCATGTAGGATTGCAGTCTGTAGCCTGTAGATGGAGACGAGGCACGGATGCACTCAAGACTGTCGAGGCCGATGAGCGATGGCACTCATTGGTCGACTGGTATTTCTGTAGATGACTGGGATGAAATGAGAGTAGCCCGAGGACCACGACGACGGGAGCATACAAGGTGGAGAGTACACAGTAAGGAGCACACAAGGTGGAGAGTACACAGTAAGGAGCACACAAGGGGGAGAGTACACAGTAAGGAGCACAGAGGGTGGAGAGTAAGGAGCACACAAGTTGGAGAGTAATAGTAAGGACAGTACAGATAGAACTACCGAGTCAGCGGAATCCAACTCGGTCGGCGGGAACCGTCCATCATTTGCCGGAAGAGGACACGGGAATGGCTGGGGGCTGGCCGCCAAGTCGACTCGGGCCTAGCTCCGACACGTCCGCTGTGCTCGTGTTCTTCCTGGGACTAGGTACTAGTAGTACGAGTAGAACTACTTCCAGTGGGAGTCGAGCCCTCTGTGCAGGCGTGGACGTGGTTGTGGCAGCGGACATGTTGCTCACCGACCCCGACCCCGACCTCTTCCCTTCTTGCGACCAGTGACATCTCCATCATCGATGCTTGCGACAAGTGACATGGCTCGATGCTTGCGACAAGTGACATGCCTCAATGCCTCGCCCGTGACCCTCTCCGATGGCACATGTCCTGGCCTGTCCTCCGTACTCCGTAGGTACTCAGTACTGTGTCGACGGGTCTTGGCAGGTAGGAGGCTTGGGTACGTGCAGCCTCTCGTGTGGAACTCACTCCCGCCGCGGCCTTCAAACTTTGTTTCGCCGTTGGCTGATGTTGTTATGAACAGGGCTGCCCGCAAAGTACCGCGGAGGACCCAACCAACACTCCTACTAGTAGTGTGGCCAACCAACAGCCACTAAACACCTTAACAACCCACCTACTTCTGTTTCCCCGTTGTTCCTGCTTCCAAGTCTCTTTGTAATAGTTGAACACATAAACACACACCTACCCATACAATTGTTGCCGAGGAGCCCTTGCTTGCTGCCCAACTCGCCCCTTCACAACCCCTCCCATCCCAGTCAACCATATAAACCTTGGAAGCGCCCGCCAACCGTTGCCGGCGATTTCTACTCAACCTCAACCTTACCTCTCGCTCTCCCTCTCCTCCTCTCCTCTACACCCCCCACCTTCACCATCGCCATGATGAGGACCTCCCGCGATATGAGCCGCCGGTACTCTGACGGAAACCGATCCTCGTCCTCCGCATCCACCTCCCCTGAGCGGGACTTTGACGACGACGACAATGACTACCCAATGCTGCACGACAACGACTCCAAATCATCGCTAGCCCTCACCATACCCGAGGAACTGAGTGACTCAGCAGCTCGCGATATTGCTGAACGCCAACGACTATCGCCAATCAGCAAACTGCCCGCAGAGTTGATGATATCCATATTTCAAAAGCTCAGTTCGACAAGGGACCTCAAGCACTGCATGCTGGTATCGAGAGATTGGGCATCAAACAGCGTTGGACTTTTATGGCATCGACCGCAGACAGGCAGCTGGAATGCCATACAGAGCGTTGTGGTTTCGTTACGGAGTGCCCACTCTTCGTTCGACTACGATCGCCTAGTCAAGCGGCTCAATTTAGCCACACTCGGCAACCAAGTCAGCGATGGAAGCTTACAGCCTTTCCAAAATTGCAACCGAATCGAGCGTCTCACACTCACAGGGTGCACGAAGCTCACCGATCTAAGTGTGGTTCAAATGATTAAGGGGAACAGCAGCCTCTTGGCCCTGGACGTTACCGCCGTGGACGGTGTCACAGACAGGACAATGGATGCCGTGGCGGAATACTGCTACCGACTCCAAGGTCTGAACATCACAGCTTGTCGGCAGATTTCCGACGAGTCCTTGGTCAATGTTGCCCGCCGTTGCAGACACTTGAAGCGACTTAAGTTCAATGAGTGTAGGCAACTCACTGACAAATCCATCATTGCTTTCGCAACCAACTGTCCTCAACTCCTCGAAATCGATCTACATAACTGCTCTCAAGTCGAAGACGAAGCGGTGACAGCTTTGATAAGCGAAGGACCAAATCTACGAGAACTTCGCCTGGCCCACTGCACACGAATCACCGATAACGCTTTCCTCAACCTCCCATTTGAAACTTCTTTTGAAACACTCAGGATTCTGGACTTGACAGATTGTGGAGAATTGCAGGACGCTGGTGTACAGAAGATCATCTTTGCAGCTCCTCGTCTGCGTAATTTGGTCCTCGCAAAATGCAGGCAAATCACGGATCGTGCCGTCGTAGCCATAACGAAACTGGGCAAGAATCTACACTACATTCACCTGGGACATTGCGCACGCATCACAGATGCTGGCGTAATCCAGCTCGTTAAGATCTGCACTCGCATCCGTTATATCGACCTCGCTTGTTGCACAAACTTGACCGACCATTCGGTCACCCAGCTAGCGACGTTACCGAAGCTTAAACGAATCGGCTTGGTCAAATGTAACGCCATCACCGAGCGGAGCATCCTTGCTTTGGCAAAGCCCAAACAGTCTGACCCGCCTGCGCTGAGCTCACTGGAACGCGTTCATCTTAGCTATTGTACCAATCTAACCGTCCCTGTAAGTAAAAATCCTCCTAGCCTTCACTCCAATGCTAACACTTTTAGGGCATCGCGGCTCTGCTCAACAACTGCCCTCGTTTAACCCATCTCAGCTTGACAGGTGTGCAAGCATTCCTTCATGAGAGGTTGACGACATTCTGTCGACCCGCTCCTATGGAATTCAATGATCATCAACGAGAAGTCTTTTGCGTCTTCTCTAATGACGGAGTGAGACGTCTGCGAAACTATCTGAATGAGCAGGCTAGAAGTCCAGCTCCATACGACGGAGAGGGTACGATGTATGACGATAGTGATGCCGACGTTCACGGTCCTCTTGGTAACCACAACAATGCGCAAACACTTTTGCCCCTCGCACACACTGGCTATCCGACACCAGCACAGTTACAACACCATCAACTCCATACAATGCTTCCTCCACCGCCACCGCCTGCCCCTCAAATGCACCAAACGCCATTCAATCAGCTTCCCCCATTAACGATTCCACCACCTCAGGCACTCAGCGGCGAAGGCAGTCCCAATGCAATGAGTCCGACGAATGACGCGCCGCTCACGCTGGACGATGATGACAATTTCGGCGATGTCAGTGACATGCTCATCGGGGATGGTAACGAAATGCTCCTGGACCCTACCATGGAGTCTTAGCCAAGGCGCGCATTGCAGAAAGCGGTGGCGTATGAAATAATGGTAAACCTGGGGTCACGCGTCAACATGCTTGACCTGAACTCCAAACAGGGTACTGTCGGTCATATTTTTACTCCGACTCCGTATGAAACCTTGGCAAACGAAACAACATACCTTTGTCTTTGCGCAGTCCGGTCTAGACCTCGACAACCCTCACAGGAGCTCATCTATTTCTTTCCGTTGCCACCGCAAACACGGAAACCAAGTTCACTCATCATGATGTTTTCATCTCTCTCTCCGACTCACTCGACAGCTTGCTCCACCTAGTGCATTGGCGGCTGAATCTGCATCTTTTTTTTTTTTCTCAAATGAAATACCCCAGAAGCGAGTCTTTTTTTGATCATGGTAGGGCACGAAAATAGGGAAATACCCCATCTTCTTTTAGCGGATCTCATGAACTGGTTTTTGTCGAGACCATTTGGCGGACTCTGTTCGCTTCTTATTGTGCCCTGGGGTACAGTTCATGAAACATTGTTTGGGAAATGGAGGATCTTTTTTGCTGCGGCTCACCCACACGACGACCATCATGGCGAAAGACCTTGTTCTTTCTTGTAAGGACCATGATGTATCGTATGCAGCGATGACGAAGAATGAGTCAAATGAATATTATGGTTACGGATTACGATTACTTTTCTGCCTCCCGTCTCGCTTCATCTGGTCTCGTCTCGTCTGATCTCTGTTGTGATGTGCTCAGTCAGCGACTGTTTTTGCCCAAAATCACATGCGAATGGTGATGCTATTCTTGCCTATCCAGGGTTCTTCTTGAATAAGCTCGGGCTGGATTCTCCAAGACTTTTCTCCAAAACCATCCACGGATTCCCCCACCTCTCCTTCATTTTTTTTCTCTCTTCTGGATTGCCCTACCCGTGGACTCGATAATCTACCCATCTCTGGTCTCCGGGTACCTTGTTAGGTTGACACAAGTGAAGGTGCATCCTGTTTGCGCGCCCTGCCCTCTCCGTCTGTGCTTCTGCGATCTAGACCTACTCACTGTGTACATAGTACTCTGGGAGAGGCCGCTCCGGTGGCTTTACCCCTGCTCCGGCCGGGAGTCAGTGGACCTGTTCGGCTTCGGCTTTTCGGGGTTCGGCGCGTTTCTGGGCGTGGTTTTCGGGTCCGGGGTTGGGGTTGTGTTTTGGCGGTGTTTTGGGGCTTGGGGTTTGGGTTTTGGGTTTGGAGGGTGGGGTGGGAGCACGGGTTTGTTAAGGTGGGTTTTGATGGGATGGGTTTTGGTTGGTGGAGTGTTTTGTGTTCGTGTTTTGATGGGGGAGGGGGTGTTTTGGCTTGGGGTCTGAGGGGAGTGGTGGAGTGGGAGGGGGATTTTGGGATGGGGGGGTTGGGTTGGGGAAGGCTTTTTTTTTCCAAAGGGGATTTGTCTGATGGCTTTTTGGGAGATGCTTGGTTGTTTGTTGTCGCTTTTTGGGGGGGGGGGGGTTTTTGAGGTTAAAAGTTGGGGGGG